>JAPMOQ010046955.1:777928-840511 GCA_026543055.1 Argiope trifasciata
TATATATAATTTGTTCCCATTCAGATATTTGTGAAGTATAAAATTTTGGAAGTATTCACATACATTATGCTTAACTATAAAATATTGAATAAATATTAGATATAAATATATGTTTTTCAAATATTAATCCGAATTTAATTTGAAGCAAATACCCTAGACAGATGCATGCGTGTAATATCCACTTACAAACTTTTGATTTCAATTATTTCTTTCAGCATTATATTCATTTAAAAGATGAAAGATCTGTCACGTTTTCGTTTTAATTTTCGTATAACAAATTACTTCCTTGAAACACTGAGGCATAAATGCTATTTAATTCGTTCATTTGTAAAATGAAACTAAAAACTAGCATTCTGAAAGGTATAATCTAATATTTAATGCCTCTTAAATAATAACAGCTTAGTTACTGATAATTTTCTTTAATACCCATGAATCCAAAATTGATTTACTCCCATATTTTATTTCAGTTTTCTTATTTGGAGATTATATTCCTCTGAAAATTATTTTAATTTTAAAACAATAGATTTCATTTTATATATTAAATGAAGACTAAGAATGGAAACTGGAGATGTAGAAATTTTAAATATTGAAACGTCTATATTCTTTAAATTAAATATCGTATTGATTAAGAAGTGTGAATCACTAACTAATATTCATTTCTTAATGAATGATTTTTAAGTCCTTCTTTAATTTTCACTCTGTTCAATTATTAAAACAAAAGACATTAGACAATACAAATTATTTAAAATAATGGGAAACTGGTTTCAATGTGGAACTAAGCAAATATTTATAAACTGCATTTAATAAATTCAAAAGTATATAGTCAAATTAATAAGATGAATTCAGCAAAAGTTTCAAGGTAAATTCATTCATGAGGATTTTCTTAGAAGATATTTAAAAATTATTTAAAATCCCATTTGTATTTAAAGATTTTAGGGCATGATGACTACAGGTCTAAAGGCTCAGGTCAATGGTTATTCTTTCACGGGTTAGCTTTGTCGGCTGATTCTGTCGGGCTCGTGAGCAAAGTTTGGGAATCGCTCTGAGAGCGTTATGGTATTTTTCCAGCGGGCCCTCCGGTTTTACTGAGCCTAAGACTCAAAAGTTGACCGGTCGGGGGTGTCCCGCTTTAAAATATATTTGTTAAAACATTAGTAAGGATAATCATTGAGTAATATGAAATACTTACATTTGTTGAAATTCTAATGATAAAAGACTTAAAATATAAAAAATAATTAAAAATTTAAATACTTCTTTTTTAATTTTTTTTTTGTTCTTAATAATCGTCATAGAATAGAAAAATAAACTTTCATTTCGTGAAAAAAAAATTGTATGATTATGTTTTTGAACAATTTAAAATTAAATTTCAGAACTGAAATAATACTTCTTAATACTTAATAAGATTAATAATATTAATATTTTACTTACTTAATAAACACTAAAATATGTTCTTAAGGTATTAACATTTTTACTAGATTAATACTTAATTATATTAATCTTTTACTCACTTAATGATGACTTATTAATACTAATAATTTTACTCACTTAAGAACTGTTTAATAATACTAATACTTTACTCACTTAATAATTAATAATACTGATATATTTACTAACTAAATAATACTAATATATTTACTTAATAATACTTATAATTTTACTTACTCAATAATACTAATATATTTACTTAATAATACTTATAATTTTATTTACTCAATAATACTAATATTTTTACTTACTTACTTACTCAATAATACTAATATCTTTACTTACTTACTTACTCAATAATACTAATATCTTTACTTACTTAACAATACGGATACTTTAATAATAATAATAATTTTATTCATTCTCAATTCATAATAAGCAGAATGGGTATTCCTAAGAATTTATCATCACTATTCTGATTTTTTTTTCCTGCATTATTTGAAATTGTATTCAAAAACACTATTCAATCTATAAGACGGGAAGGTGAAAAATAATATATAAAAATAAAGTCACATTAGCCATATTGAATATGATAAAAATCCATAACTGATAAAAGTGATTATTTATGTTGCATTTGCTTAATTGACTTATAAATGAGTTTTCTTCCAAATGAAAGCGATAATATTTTTGCATATGAAAAAGTTTTCCTTATGTCAAAAGAAAAAGAATATATCACTTCTTAAAAGGGAAAAGTTAAAAGTTGCTCATCATCAAATGGTTATTTATGTGTCGGTTGGAAAATCCTCGAGGAAAAGAAAACCGTTAATATTAGAATAAAAATTCAGCAAACTGAGAAAAAAACACACCCAAAAATGGCCATTTTTATTTCTGTGGTAAGAAACAGGAACAGCTAAGCCAAAATAATGGCATAATTACTCTCGCATGGAACAAGAATTAACTGTAAGAAAACTACTCTCGTTTCATTAGAGTTTTTTTCATTCTTCCTGCTGGCACCATGGAAAAGAATTAACAGCTTAATGTTGTAGCGTTGTCAGAGCTTCTCATTAACCCATTGTTTTCTTCAGAAGTTCCCCGTCTGTACTTGGTATTTTATGGACAGGATGTAATCACTGTTTAGCAATGAATGTGTTTCCAGAAATGCAATTCCTACATTACTTTGTGCCTCTATTCCGGTAGTTATGGTTTATAAAAAGCTACGATTTCCGTTAATAATCAAGTGTAATTTGCAAATTCGTGATTTTATTGATAAGAATTGATGTCAAAATGGAATTTTATTGATCTAAATGACTTCTTGGTGTAAAGGAGTAATTAAATAAATTAATGGTGCATTTATATTCATTAAAGATTTATTTTAAAAGTTATCACAGTGTTAAACGAGATGATAAATTTTTTATGAATTCTTGTATTATATCTGACCAGATAAAAGGAGCACTAGATTTATACAGTACATTCCCCAGTATCCAGTTCCAGATTATCGGGGTTCAGCATTTCAGGCCTAGTTTTCTTTATCGTAATTAATTGAGGAAGGCATTACATTAGCAACGTTGCCAAGGCATTGAAAGCGGTTGTCTATTGAGTAAAATGGAAATTGTGATAGAAGAAAGCAGCTTTCTGTTCGTTGTTTCGTCAATGTGTAATGGACCACAATTGATTCTACAGTTCCTGACTATAACTGCACAGTGCGTACAGTATACGTAAATTCCTTTGGGTATGCTTGAAGATCAGAATTCATGTTAAAATAAGAGCCATTTATATCTTTTAACTTTTCTGTTATAAATTTCCAGTGCAATGTATAAACATACATACTTAATAGTGCATAGCCTTCTATTTTAACTAGATACATTACCGGCACCTTTTCCATGTTTCACCGAGCCGTGGCCTCGGTCACATTCTCAGTGGCTTGGAGATAAATGGAGGGCTAAGTAATCAATAAGGTATGAGGAAATGCGTATTGTAAAAGTGAGTTTTAGTATTAAAAATTTGTCTTGTTTTATTGCAGGACAAAAAATAGAGTTCGTAGACCTCCAGCTTATCTGGCGATTTTATTATTTGGCCAGTTTTTCCGATACATTAATCAAAAACCCAGGAATGTATTGCATTTAAAAAATGTCTGACTATGTTTTCAGTGTAGCACCTACGTAAGATGACGTCAACGTGTAATTATCATTATACCGATGAATCGAATCAGGCGAACTCAATACTTCAACAAGGAGTCGATTCATTGAATTCGGTGTGTAGGAAGGGAGTGGATGGTTTCAGAAACGTCGAGGCCAGTACTAAGAACATAATGGATTTTCTCCAGTCCCTAGATTGCTAAATAATTCAATTTTCCCCAATGTCCGAAAGTTTTTTCTTTTTAATATGCAAATTATTGTAATCTTCAAAAACTTCAAACTCGAGATTTTGACGACATCTTTGCTGTTCAAACTTCCTTGAATCTGAAGAAAACAATTCTGACCTTAAGTATTGCTGTAAATATAATAACTGGAAAACGTTTTCAGCTAGGTAGCTGAAATTTAGTATATAAAATTAAGACCAGTGGATCTAAAAAAAATTGAAATGATGTCCATTCAAAAAATCAGTCTTCTAACTGTTCTAGAACAAGTAAACAATAAAACGCAAAGCATTATTTAAATAAAATTTGGTATACATATATTAGCATTTAAAGTGTAGACTCCAATAAATAATAAAAAATAAATGATGTCAATTTGTGGGCTTATAATTTCGCAGAATCAAAACGCTATAATTCATTACAAGATAACAAGTATATGAAATTCGATAAGTTATTTGATGACCTCAGCTGCAGTTTTGAGTCGAATTATGCCATCCGTTGACAAAAGTGCATCCAAAATATACTTATCGTGATAGATTCAATAAAAGTACTAGATTCACGACAAAGATTTATATAAGGGGACTATCGGTCGCTTAAGTCTCGTATGATATTCATGGCCTCACTAACGGTGTATAATTTTATGTGGTGAAAAGGACGTCAAAGAAAGAGGATATGGGCACCTTTAATGCCGACTGGGTTAGAAAGTTTCTTGGAAATTGCTTCCGCTGTATTTCGAGAGAGCGAAGACATGAACGTGACAAAAGAGCTCTACGGAGGGTATTAAGGCTTCTCCAAAGACATTTTTTCGCCTGTTTTCCGTCTCCTACTTGCATATTTCGGTGCTACTTTGTAACGAAACTATTCATCTTTCCTTATTTTATGATAAATTTCCGAAATTTATACAACTTCTATTTAGACCATTGGAGAAGGACTGCACACCATGTGTACCATCGTAGTTATTCAGCATCTTCAAAAAAATGTGCCATCTCGAATGGATTAAGAAAATTAAGAGGAGATGCGCTCGTTAGCGCGAATCTATTTTCTAAAAATAAAGGAATCGTGGTAACGTTGTTCACAACACATCCACAGCTAAGAAAACGTCACGCAATCGCTTAAGAAAATATAGCCTTCCAAAACATTCTTATACACTTCATTCAAAGTTCTTTTAATTTCATCTCCGGTCCAGGATTGTCAGATAAGGATCAAATTAACATATTACTGTACATGATCAAATAGATTATAATATTTCAAATAAATGGCCAAATGATGTATTACAACTATATTTAAATTAAAATACATCTATGAACTCTTAGCTTTTAAGGAATAACTAGAATACAAAATATTCTGAAATGCATTGTTTTAAGAATAAAAATAAATCTACAGACAATATTTGATTATAGGCTTCTATTTTGATTTTCCTTTTTTTTTTTCAAAAAAAAATATCAATGGTCAAGAAATATCAAACCGTCACGCTTCATTTAAAAAAATGTGAATGCATGTTATCGAACAGATGTTATTTTTTTTCAATAATAAGTTTTCTACTGTTATGTAAATTTCAAGTTTAATTAAAAATTTCAAACAAAAAAAGCGAACAAAAGTAAGATAATTGAAAATGATATTTAAAGTTATTCCTTTATTAGTAAACTAAAATAAAGACTTTTTTTCCCTTCTTCTAGTTTATATTATAAAATTCATTGTTTTAAATATTATATAAAATGATTAAAGTTCATATGGAGACACCACTCATATAAAATCGAATTTTAATTAAATGGCTAATTTACAGTTAATAAGTCAAGATATTAATATGATGTATTATAACTGAAAACATAAAAGTGTTCAAAATTTCAAAACTCAAATGTTTCAGTAATAGAGAAAACTTTATCATAGCAATTCTATCTTTAGAAGCATCATATAGGTAAAATTAAAAATATTAAAAATAACTCTATATTTCATCCATTAAATCTGAAAACAGGCTATTTCGTAAATAATGATTTTTGACAAGCTATCTTAAATCATCTTTTTCAAAGAGCTTTTATAATAAACAATGCATTGAATAAGAAGCTTTTATTTTCAATTTATGATTGCAATAAAACTCAAATACGATTATAAAATCTCTGATCTGATAGCCTTTGAAATGAAACTAACATTAAGAGGTATTTACTCTAAACACATTAAATTATTTTAAATATACTGTGAGTAAAGAAATTAAAAAAAAAATCCTTTAAGAAAATGAAGATAAAAAAATTCTTCACCCATTTAAAAGAATCAAAATTCCATGCTTTTTATCAGTGCCATTTAATTTAACGGAAGGTAGAACGGCTTTTCCTGTTTGATACTAAAAGTAGGTTTTTGGAAACAGCACTTTAAAAGAACAAGATAAAAGGTTCGTTTGCTTTTGTTTCAAAATAATCTTTCTGACATATTAAGTGGAGGCGAAGTATAAGACAGTTTGTTTCATGGATTCAGTTTGTATTTGAAAGAAAAATCTAACTTCCATTACTTATTTTCGAAGCAGTTATTATTATTTTATTAGAGTAAAAGGAAAATAAATATTTTGCTATAAAAATTAAGATTCCAGTTTCTCAGTCTTTTATCAATTCAAGGGAAATTCGAAAAGTCGCATCAAAATGTAACATATTGTATTCGTAATATAATTGTAAGTAATAATCGGAATCATTCGACAAATCAAATGAGGATTAATATTAATTTAGAAATCAACTGAAATGTACATTAAAATATGTTTCTTACTTTCTAGTATACGACATATAATATATAGCACTTGGAAAAAAAACACATTTAATTTGAAATGATTTTCTTTTTCTTTTCAGTATTTATCGAGGCCAAAAACATATTTTTAGAATGTTGTCTGTTAGTTCATCTGTGAACACAATAACTTGGAAATATACTTGAGCTAAACGGATGAAATGTGGTACCAAATTTGTGGATTACTATCAAACGAAATGAAAAGCGTGAAGAAACGAACTATTTACTGAGACATTATGCCTATTTATCTATTCGAGTAACCGATATATATATAAAGAGCTAGATAAAAAAGAATTTGGTTCAAAGATTGGAATGGTTCAAAGATTCAACCATACATATCTTGGAGCCCGTCGGTCATTCGCTTCGCATTTATGTAAGCATAATAACTCAAAAAATGGACCAATTGAAATAAATAAAATTTTATTTGTAAATTTTCGATTTCAATTGGAAAGTGGGTGAAGCCTTCAAAGCACACTCGATTTTCTTTTACTTTCATATTTATCGCATTACAGACATCAAATGCCAGAAAAGGAAAACCAAAGATTGTACAAAAGGGCTACCTTCAAGACTAAGATATTTTGTGACTTCTATTCACCAATACTGTGCATTAAATAAATGCATGTTTCATTTACTCTACTATAAAAATAAAAATTTGAGCACACGTGGTATTCACAGCCTTCTCCAAGGTCTACAACTTTAAGCAAAGTATATGAGAATAGCAATTTTCATGCAGAATATATGAGAAACTTTTGATAATATCACTCTAGCTGAGCTTTAGTGCAACACGACAAAACTATCGTTTTTCTGCCTGTAAAGGAAGTTAAACTTTTTACCCAACATTATGAGATTCTATAGTGATTTAATTTATTCTTAATGCTGTCTGGCAGAAACATTGGTAGCTTTTTGAATCTGGAGCATCCTTTTTCCTATAAATTGAAAATTTACATAAAAACCGTAAATACTTTCGTGATAAAGATTTGAATACATTTTAAACAAAACTAAATGAGAGAACTATGTGACATTTTTGACAAGAATATGTAGCATGTAAGCATAAGTATCGCATAAGTCAGCAAAAAACGAATTACAGAGACGGAAATTGCAATAAACTACAACAAAGTTGTAAATAAAAATAATAAAATGTCACATTTTAAGTAAGAGTGATGTAGTAAGTGCCTAATGGAAGCTGTTTGTTGTTTCAGAAACAAATCACTTCCTTTCTGTATCCTTGCGTTTCGCGAAATTATTCTTCTGACAGTAATTAACAAATCATTCTTTCGATAATGTATTGCGTTATTCATTTATTATCTTTGAATGAAAGAGATTTTTACAAAGAATGAATATCTCTAAAAGTGTTCGTAAGACTTTTATGACTAATTGCATATTTCTAAATCTTTCTTTAAAAATCGTGATTTCAACTATTATTATAATGCTGGGAACATTCCGGTTTTCCAAACACGTTATTGATTGAGTGCTAAAAATATATTTGACTCAAACAAACAAATTACGACTGTAAATTTGTGCATTTAAAGGTATCAAAAATTATTCTTTAAACTTTTAAAAATTAGTATTTCAGAGAAGACTAAAATAATTATTTTTCAGTTCTTTCATATTTCACTTGTCTTTCAAATGTCTATTAATTAGTTTTTAGATTTATCTCAATCTTTCATTTTAAAATTATACTATAAACGAAAGGCAAATAAAACGAGCAGACAAATTACTATTGTAAATGAGTGCATTTGAAATTATCAAAAACCATTCTTTTAAACTGCTCAAAATTAGCATTCCAAAGAAGACTAATAGTATTCTTTTTCAGTTGCTTTCATACTTTACATCCATTTCAAATGTCTAATTAACAGTTTTTAGATTTATCTCACTCCATCACTTTAAATTTATATTATGATCTATAAGCAAATAAAAGGAACATACAAATTCCTACTGTAAATGAATGCATCTAAAGTTATCAAAAATCATTCTTTTCAATTGCTCAAAATTAGCATTTCAATGAAGACTAAAATAATTTTTTCAGTTGCTTTCATTATTCATTTTCTCTCTCAAATTTTACGATAATCGACAAATAAACAAAACGAACAAAATATACCAAAATGGAAGTAATTCAAACTTTATTTTTAATGAAAAACAATCCTTAAACAAACTGTATTCTACACCAAAGGTTGATTTTTTAATATTAGTATTTTTGTAATTTAATAAATAATATAGATATTGCATATTACTAACATTAAATTTAAAAAAAAAAAGAAAAAAGGCCACAAGAAGGGAAGAAGAGTAGAGAGAGTGTCTATCAGAAAATTTCAACTTAATTCTCCAATCAGCGTCTTATCCCTCCCTCTTCATAAAATTGTAAAAATTTCATAAAATCGAGAGTGTCTTGGTTGTTGACATTGGGGAATAATAATTACAAAATACAGATCTTTGGCGTAAAATACTAAATCCAATCTGATACCCTCTAATGTATTTTGGACATTTTTTCCACATTTTTATACTACATTTTCAATCATGCAGAATTTCATTCGTTGAATAAAACATTGCGTTTTTTAAGCTATCGAATTTACATGTTTTCAAAAGTACAGACCAACAGATGGTCGATCCGTTGATAGATTTAGCTTAAAATTTAATAAGAATCTATATTGTAGATGGTAGACCTATGTAATGAATTTTGCCTATCTATGGCACCACTTTACGTTATCGAATTTACTTTTATTAGAACAGACGCACTTCCACAGAATGTTATCAATCAAAATTTGTTAGTAAACTACGAATTTTTTGTTAAATCTAAGTAATAAATTTCATCGAAATCGCCTGGCACTAGCAATTTCGATTTATTTAGCTAATGATAAACAGACAAAATAAATAAACATATATATATTTTTCAAAGTCAAAAGGTCTGAAACGAAGAGCTTCATCAAAATCTAGAGTTTGAATTTTATGATTGCGATAATTTTTCTATACTTAGTTTACAAGAAAGTATAAAGTAATAATTTTCCCAAGAAAAGAATTTATCAAATATCATACATATATATTTACAAACATTTATTTTATTGAGATTCAATCACACAATACTGAATTGTATTAGTTTCATCGTATTTTTCATTAGTTTCATTTTTTTTCCCCTCATATTCATCGAATTTTAGAAAACTTTCCGGAAAGTGCTTATTAGAAACTACATATTATCGTTATGTTGGAAGCACGTACTTAAATTTTATTATTCGTGCAAGTTATATTACATTATGAAATATTAAATCATAAGTCCGATATTTAACGAAAGAAATTTGATAATAACTATACAGAATTGCTGAAAACTTCTTAATGATTTAACTACCCTTAATTTTTAGCAAATTTTATAATTACAATGGGGATTACTATAGCATTTATTAATAAATTATTAAATTGAACTGTGCATTTTTGCACTTCTTTAAACAAAGTAAACATAAACACTTTAAAAAATTCAATTTTCAAAATTTTATAACTTATATTATTGAACTGCGACTCTTTTGTCTGTGTTTTAGAAAAAAGAAATTCAAAAAATAGCATTTTACGGAAAAAAAAAATGTTGAAAGTGTTTTCCTACACAATGATAAGATAGCATGAAATGCCGCAATTAGCAAAATGCTATTTATTAATTCAACCAATGCATTATTTATTTAGTACTAAAAAGCTTTATTCAGAAATTTTCCTTATTATTAATTTTATTATGTAAACAGTAAAATGCAGTTCACACCTAACTTTTTAACATAGCTATAAATTGTAATTTATCCCTGGCTTAAAATAAAGTATCTTAAACTAAATTTGGAAACATATAGCTTTTGAGACTGAAAATGTGCATTTCATTAAAATAATATTTTACCGTTAGTATTATTTTAGTACAAATAATTACCAAAACTGTTTTTTATTCTGAAAAACAATTGCGAGGTTTTAACCTACTCAATTACAAGGGAGCATGCAATACCACAATTAGCAAAATGCTGTTTATAAATTCAATCAATAGTTCAATTATTTACTAGGAAAGAATTTCGTTATATAAGGAGAACATCAACACATTATTTATAAAAATAGATTTTTTTTTATTTCATCGTCTCTTTCTAGAATTATCACAAGTTAAAATTTATCAAATTTGTCATGAAAGGAGCATATTTGCAATAAAATTCAATAAATTTTAAACTTTTGAGGGCTTTTAATAATCAAATTTTTAATTACTTGAAAATGAAATTTGCCTCATAAATGTTTATAAAGTAAAACACAGTTTTGAATCTTACATTTATAAAATAATTTCCCAATTCTGACCCCATTGTAAGTTCCATTTTAATTTAACCTTTACTTATTTTTCATTGGCATTTTCCGAAGCGGATGCTTACCAGAATATAACTATTTTTAAACGAATTGTAAAAGAATGATCAGACCTTTCCTGCACTACATTCATACTTAAGGGAAACGCTTGATGGGTTATTTGGTTTCTTTTTAATTACGTCTTTCTGTGTTAAGTCTACAAAATTCACAATAAAAAGAGAAAACATTTAAATTATAACAATAATAAAAAAGAAAATACATTAAAAAGTAATTTTTTATCCTTTTTTATCCATTTTTTAATCCTATTCGATATTTAAAATCATTATTTATTAAAATATTTTCAAACATTTTATATAAACATAGTAAACAATTAATTAATCTAGTAAATAAAAATATATGGAAGTTATACAGAATTCTCAGAGAGAAAAGGACATTAAAAAGCAAAAAACCCCGATTTATGTTTCGTTCAATCTGTCAAAAAATTTTAACGAAACATCGAACAAGAATCAAAATAAAATCTTTCTGGCAATTATATAAATATTTGGAAATTGTTTCGATTTGGAACGTAATTTAAAAATAATATATTATCATCTCTTTATCAAAATGTAATTCAAGAATGTCGAAAAATATTTAGCAATAACAATAGATTGAGGTATGCACAGTTCTTTTGATTACATTTGTTAGATAAAAGTAATTTTTTTAGTGGGTGGGGCAGGAATAGTGGATAATTCTCAAAGTTCTGCATACTGCTAAGACTTGAAATTTTACATTTAAATTTTTCTTTGTCCTAACTTCTGTATAATAATGACATCAAGGTATTTGACAAAAAGATATTGGAATTCTTGCTGTCCAATTATTCTCGTACCGGGTATTTTCTATGGATTTAGATTTCCAATCTTTCAGTTAAGTGTTCTAGCTTCCAATCGTCTGATATTTAATTCTAGTTTTTCATTATATTTCTACTTCTGATTGGAATCTTCCAAAGTTTTATATTTCAAGTGTCTATTCTACCATAAAATACAAAATATTAACAAAGCATGAAAAAAACAATACAGCTTAAGGGAGCTTTAAATTTGTCAGAAAACATGTCAATTAAATTTATTTACTGCTACAGTGATATATGAAATGTTGTTACAATTGTTTCTATTCCTATAAATTCTTGATAAATATTATTAAGAATTATGTGTCTTGAAATTATATATGTAGTCTTTAATTCGGTTGACTCTGTTCAAAAAGAATGAGTGTCTAATTTATTTCACAAAATTGGAATATAGTTTGGAGTAACTCAATGGTTCATATACAAAATACTTATTTATTCACTTTTGATGCCCACAATATTTGACAGAAAATTAAGATTATAACAGTAAACAATCATAGGAATAAATACGGTTTTCTGCTTCAGTTTTAATCAATTTTTTTTTAGTATTTTATTTTCTCAAGCTTTTATTTTTAAAATTTAATTCCAAATTTTTTTTAAAAAATTCAAACCGAAACATTGATTTCAGCAGTATTTTTAAAAAATCAAACAGATACAAATGTTTTGAAAAGAACATGCTGAAACAATTTTCTCCAAATGTTTATACTTTCTTGTGACTTTTTTGCAAATTCTACGATTAAGGATTATAAAAAAAAAATGTCTTATGGTGGAGAAAAGATTTCAGCAATATCTTCACTTCTACATTCTTCAACAATAAAAGTATTTCTTCACTTCATCTTTCAACAATAACTGTAAAACTTATAAGAATATACTCAGGGAAGAATTTTTTTGAATAAATGTCATTCATAAAAACATGATAAAGAATGTATTTTTGAAAAAAAAAATAGTGCTCATTTGACTTTTTACTAGACACTGGAGTTTACAAACATGCTTCATATTACTGGCATTCAATAATGAAATAGAAGGAGAAAATCTCAAAATTTTCAGTAGATATTCATAATAAAGCATTAAATAAGAAATAATAACAGTATTTTCACAAACAACCTTGCAAAAAATATGGTTAAAAGTGTACCCTATAATCTAAAAACCCATATGTAATGAGATATTATTTGATACTAAACAACATTCAAAATATTGCATAATATTGTTGAATTCTGAATAGCATAATATAATATCGCATATTATTGTAAACTATTGCTAAATAGACTATACTAGTTGGATAACACAATTCCTAGTTATTTTCCTTATTTACATTTCCACGCACGATGTTTATGTTAAATCTCATATCTTACAAATATGAAATTATAAGGTGATCCCAAATGAATGGTGATTGTGATTTCAGTTGCATAATTCTAAGGCGTAGAATTTCCAGATTTCTCTGATAGATGTTAAGGGAAATGCTGATTATGTCATGCAAATATGGTATAAAGTACTTAATGGTGTATCACTCATCAAAACAGGTGTCATGTAATATTGTACCTAAGATTCCTCTAAAAGCCTTTGTGGTCATCCAGTTTTTAAAGAAAAATTTTGCTTTTAGAGTTGAATTTTTTATTCACTGTAGGCAATAGCCCATATTACGTATATCTTCAAATAAAGCAGGGATTTTAATTGCGAGCATACATGTTAACATTAATGTAAAAGTTCATGTATCATTGCTAAATTTCATTTCATGCCAAGTACTCAGTTCCAGACATTGTCCATACTAAGCACTAGTTCTACTAAAACGATCTACTGTCAAATGGTGTTAATAGAACAAAATTAGTTGGATCTACTAATTGAAATGAAATTAACTACATTAAGATTAAATGGATTATTGCACTCTAAGTTCTTTAAGAGAAATCTTTGATATGATGTTAGCTGATTCGTCTTAAACTTACACCAATTTTACCCAATAACACATTAAATCTCCTTACATTAGATTTCTCTTGTCATATAAAGACATTAAAAATATATAAATATTTTTTTACCTATTACAAAAAGGTACAAGACCACGATTTGTATTTCAAAGTCAAATGTAACATTTGGTAATTCCGAAATTTCGCATATAAATGCAAATTTTTTAAATAAATTCTTAATACATAAATAATTTTAATTTATGTATTAAAATTTGGGATTTTTATAGTCTTCTTTTTAATAAAAAATTAATGATTAGTTTTGAAATGGTAAACAAAAAGTAAGAAATTTCCAGCAACACAATTAAATTACATTAGAATATCATCAACATTTTCATAGCAAAAAAAAAATTCTCCATATACTTACAACGAATTTTCAAATAAACTATTAAAAAGCAACTTGTCATGATTCAACATGAAAATTAATAATTTTTAGTGTAATAATAATTAATTAATTGTGAGATGTATTAACCTACTTAAATGTTTTGGAGAAATTCTTAAAAATGATCTCTTTTTTAGAAAATGGATATCAATAAAGATGGAGTTGTAACCATGGACGAATTTATGGAGATATGTTCCAAAGTAAGACATTTTTTCTATTATCTGTAAAATTCTGTTATTTAGTTTATATAAAATGAGCAAAATATTTATACTTTTTTCTTTGTTAATGTAAGTGAAAATGTTAATTGAAAAGTGAATTTTTAGTGAAAATATATAACATTTTAAAAAACTTTTTAACCTTTTATTTATAACCTTATAAATAAAAGGTTAACCTTATTTATAACCTTTTATTATAACCTTAAAAAACCTTTAATCCTTTTATTTATAAAAATTAATGGAGGTTTATTTTTACCCTTTTTCTATGGTATGTTAACTTTTATTTTCATATTTATACAATTTAGTTTTAATGAAATATTACATTTTAAATTATGTTTTATAAAATTTTTAATTTTGGCAAAAATTTCAATCTTAGTTATTGAAATCTCCTTATTAAGTTCCTAAATAAAAGTCTAATTCCTATTTTTTTAATTCAAATTTAGTATTATGATTTCTCAATATATTCTACATCTCCTAAACAGCAGAGAAAATTATTTTTTCATTAAAAAACAATTCTTTTAATACTTTGCAATAGGATCTTAATACTTAGCCCATAGTTTAAAAGTTTAAATTTTGCTATTGATCAGTTGAAATCCTATATTAAACGATTGGATTGGTATATAGTTTGTTTCTTATTTTTTAAAAAAGTAATATATTTTTAAAGTTATTTTTAAATACTCATACAAATCATTTCATTAATTTCTAAAATAAAAGATTTTTTTCTTTTGCCCTTTTCTCCCCAAACAAACAATAGACATTTCTTCCAATCTTTAAAACATTTCCTTTTTTCAATTCACATAGTTTTTCTTCTTAGATATTTTTCAATGTATTTTATACAATAATTCAAAATATTAGCATTTTGCAATACTTATCTAATGATTCATTCTGAACGCAGTAACCCTTTACATTTGAAAAGTGCTTCTCATTCGCCATTCAAGACGGTGCAGCGTTTTGATGTTTCATCTATTTATTTTTCCCTTTTTTATTTTGAAATCTCCCTACAGAATGGTAAAAAGATGTAAAGTGAATTTTTTAACGAAATTCAAATTAAAACAATTGTGTACAATATTTTCAAAGCAATAAACAAATCTTTTATTAGGTGAATATACATGCATCGAATTAATTACTTTTCAGAGTGCAAAGGTTTAAATATTATTCCTCAAATCAGATGTCAGCCACATATGATATCATCACTTAGAACGCAAAACACTCACTAAGAATCAGTCATAATATGTGCCATTTTTTGAACATATACAAAAAAAACACATTATATTAAAGTGGCAAGTAAAAATTTAAAAATTACTTCATCATCAAAATTGAAATATTTTCAGACAATGCTGGCCCATGAACTATAAGACTTATATTAGTTACTAGATGCTCTTTAGTCCTAATCGCTATAAATAGTCATTTATTCGTGGATTCAAACGCGTATTTAAACCGTGAAAAAGTTGGGCATTTGACAATAGCAGAAATTTTATTAAATGGCAGGTGTTTGATAACTAAGTTCTCCAAGTTTGATTATTCAGTTTTGATAAACACATTCTTTTTCATATTTTCTGAATAGTCTGTAGAATGTTGCCTTACATAATTTGTATTGACTGAGACATTTTGGAAATAAAAACAGTTTCATAAAATTAAGATCATATTCCTGTGTAGTGGCTAGCTGCCGTATCATAAAAGAGAGATTCATACAAGAACAGACAAAGAATGTGGAAATCTCTGATTAAATTTAATCAGGATGAATATTTATACCATTATTGTATGAGCTCTTTTTTCTATAAATGTATCCAACAGTGCCAAACCCAAAAAAATCAGTATTATAATACAATTACAGATAGTTGATTGCTTTTACTCACATGCCCCATGAGGATTCCATATGAAACCATATGATTCTATATTAATATATCTATTCAAACATTTTTATTTCCCACGCCTGTACAACTAGGACTAGCCACCTTTGGAAACTAGCTAGCTAACTGGTTATATTTCAGTTAAATCCTTTAGATAAAAATTCATAATCCATGATTTGAACAAATAATCTGAAAAAATTATGTGATTTTAATAGTTTCGCGTTTGCTTTGTTGATTATACATAAGAACTTTCTAATTTTGACCATAACCATAACAACATAAAGCAGTTATTTTTTTCAGTATGATAGCCACACTTTATTAAATCGCCCTCTAAACTACATAGATATTAAACTGGATCCTTTGTAGCTGTCAAAGAGAGAAGAAAATCACACAAAAATATATCAAGAAACAAGGAAAACGATTTAGATTTCCTTCTCAACAATGAAAATATACTTAATAATAAGTTTAAATATACTTACTTGAAATATACTTAAAAATAAGTTTAAAAGTTAGTTAAATTTAGATTAAAGAATTTCAAGCAACGAAATTAGTATTCAAGATATAAGATAATTTTAAGGCTCTGAAACAGTCGAAACGTAGAACTTTTTATGGGAATATTTTCGATAGTAATAGCGAAAAACTCTAAGTCGATTTTATTACCTAGAAAAAATTCAGAATAAGGCCCTCCCTACTACATATCCCACTCTCCAAAGGAAACAAATTTGCCAGTTGTGGATTAAGAGATCTAATCTGTAGAGAGCCAAAAACACGTACTCATTTATTCACCTTTATTATTATATATAACACATTATAATACAAAGAATCATCTTTATTTTCATATAAATTTTCTTGAATATGCTTTGATTTTGTTACTTGATTTTGTAAAAGTTTCCTTATCAGCGAATTTTGATAAATGTTAAGCAGCAGTTTGCTGCTTACTGACAATTCAGGTACACATAAATCCACAGTTTAGAGGTTTAATACAGTGATCACTGAAATGTAAGTAAACGCACCAAATATAGTTAACTTATACTGCTATGAGAAAAATGTATGTTTTACAAAAGTTTAACTTGATTTTCGGTTACTATTTCGCTTAAGAAAATCTAACGAAAACGGTTTCATTGTTATTCTTTTGTTTGTTATCGTGAAATACTGATGTGAATCTCGCTTCCTGCCTTTCTAAAAAAAAACTGCATGGTTGCTTTATTCAGTATTAAGTTGGAGTTATTTCACAGCACTATTTCTTTATTTTTTAATATCAAAAGACAATTATCTGAAAATCATTCAAATAGCACACATTTTAATTAATAAATTTCGATCTCAAAACGAATTAGATGATTCAAAACATAACATTTGATTCTTCACAACATTTTATCATAGATTTGGCTCTTTCAAAACCAAACACCCGTATTAGTTAATGCATTTCAACAGATTCCCTCAATTTATATATATATCTTAGCAAATGGCATCTTTCCAGTAATCTGCTAAGCATAATTACGAGTTAATTATACGAAGATTCGAGGGATTATTTGCATAAGGGATATTAAGTGTTCAGTTATATTGATATAATGTGTAGATATAATAATGCACTAATGAGTCCTCTTCTTAGTCAAATGCACTTGAGAGAGCTGTAATAAAGCACTCAATGACATTTACTTAACTCTTGCATCTCTGAAAGGATTCAAATTTGAGTACCTCAGAATATCGAGTGTCTTCTTCAAAGATGAGAAATATCCGCCTGACCTTTCTCAAAATCCCCAATGACAGCTCATGTTCTTCAGAGATTGATATAAAAGTGAAAAAACTATTTAATGAATAACAGTTATAAAATGTATATTTGGATATCCTTTGAGATTTTCAAGAAATCGCCCTATTCCTCAAAACCATATGCAGAAGCTTCTCTAACAAAGCATGGGCATTCAATAAATCATACTTAATGAAATGGGAAGGAATTTCACAGTGATATCCAGACATTTCAGTTGTAGTTTCACTGAACAAGCGTTTGGAGCCTTTGAAGTTCAAAGAAATGATCATTGGTGGAACCTACTTCGAGAAACACTGAATTTTCCCGGATGCAAATGTATACACTAATGTTCATATATGATCATATTCATCAAGCGATTTGATTAAAAAACTGCATTTAGTCAAAAGTATTACAGAAGTTACCATGTGTATATTTTACAGATCATCATTAAATATAAGGGTTATTTATCATTATTAGAAAAATTATGTTTGAATATAGTATGAAATTTTTGTTTCATTTTATCAAACAATTTTTAGAATTTTTTTTTAGTTCACATCATAGTACACGTTTTTTATTTCACGCATAAAACAAATATAGACGCTAATGGAACTACGGTAATCATTTTTATTTTATAACTTTATTCCGTATTTGCCGTTACATTTGGCAATAAATTTTCTAGCTATATATATGTGTACTGTAAACATCCGAAATTTTCTTATGAAAATTCTGTTACAACAAAATTAGAAAACAATATAGTTTTCGTGTAACCTAATGCAAAAGTTATGACAATATTGCACTGCAAAAAGATAGCTTACAAATAGTTTTTATTTTATGAAATTCAAAAATGAAATTAAGTTGGTACAAGAGAAAGAAGAATAGAGAATAAGAAAATATAAATGAATGACAATTTTAGAATTATTGTAAAATTGATCGTCTGCCATCTGCCAGAAAACTCATTTGCCTTTTAATCCAGTTAGAAACACTAAGGAATTCTGGAACGACAAAAGAACCACTACTCTATTTTAAATATTTATTATGTGGCAAATAGTTCCACTCTCTCTTCATAATCTTACATTTACGATTTCCCCCTTTGTTCTATAATTATCTATCACTTGACTACTTCTTTGCACTAATTAGGACAATTAGAGTCGTCTCTTACTTCAAATGATTAGTTCATACATGGGGAAACAGTCAAAATTCTTAAGGACAGAAAAATTTCCTTCCGTCATTAAGTCAGTTTTGAAATCGCTAACAAATTCACTTAAAAGTAAGATATATTTGTTAAGTAGAAATAAAATGTCACTTACAAATGGGAAAATTTGTTATAAAGATTGATGGATAATAATACGCCAAAGAAAGCTTTAGAATGTATTTCATGTTTAATGGATGTAATTTTCTACATTTTAAACATTTATTCTACATAAAAAGGAATTAGAAGATTTCCTTCTGAATCCTAATTTCTTGATGATTTAATTACTCTTATGAAGCTTGATTAGTGATTGGTTGTTTTCAGAAAATTTAATATTTCCATTAAGCTTCTAATATGTTTTGTGATTGTCATTCATTTGTTTTGCATTTATCAGGAATTCATAAAACTACATTTAAAAAATGAAGTCTATTTTATTTTGAAGTGAAGGTGGGATCCATCTGACATTTTACTGAATTTAAAAAAATATTATCAAATTAAAATAAAATTCAGGTAAGCAGGCTTAAATATAAAAAAAATATTATTTTAAGAAATAAATATGATAAAAAATCTCTAATTTTAAGGAAATAAAATAAAATTCTTAAAAATATAAATATCGTGTTTCTGTTGAATCTTTTTGCTTACAATGTATAAAAATATTAGTTCAATTTTCAAATTTATGCAGCTGGTAGTGGTCTATCATTCCTCATAGCAAGCATTGAACTCGCATTCTTCACCCTCACGTGAAAAATGATAAAATCCTTGCATTTTACCGACAGAGCTACTGCCTGTTGATTTCAATTTGCATTATAAATTGCTAAAACTTTAAAGAATTAATGAATTAATTAATATTTAAAAAACTGTATTAACATCGTCATTCACTACAAGAAAAAAAAAAAACGTTATTTGAACTTGTGTGGATGAATAAAAAGTATTTTATTAGCGATTGAAAATTTGAACAAGACATATAACTTATATAATAATATAATATTTGAACAAGATATATAACTAAATATATATAGGGAGAATATGAATTAATACTAGAACTAATAAAAAAAGGTTCCTTAATTCGAAATTTTTTTTTAGAAATCACTGAAAGTTTCGTCGAGAAACATAGTTTTTAATGTATATATGCTAACGTGCTTCTGCAAAATGTTAGGTTAATAATAAATTATTTATATTCCACAAAAAAGACTCAATGAAAATTTGTCTAACTAATTTGAAATCTTTAATTCAGTCAAGACAAATAAAAGTTTTAAAAATTCCTCAAGCATAAATAATGTAAAAGGATTTCTTAAAGTAATAAATTAATTACTACAACCGTAAAAAAAATGAATTACTACTACCGTATAAAAAATGAACATAAAAAATGAATTCCACATTCTTTACGATTCAGCATTTTCGAAACACATGCATTTAATTTGATTATTTGTTTTCCGAACATTTAAGGATTAATTGGATATAATTTCACGTTAGTGAAAACTTTTTTTTTTTCACTTTTCGATGTATAAAAGTTTCGAAATTTTTACATGCTTGTAGGGTCTCTACAATAATACAAACTTTTCATATTCATAGATTTGTTAAACATTAAATAAATAATTTATTCAAATTTTTACTTTATGCTCTTGTCTTCATTTGTTCATATATTTGGAAAAAAAATCAAATTTCTGTAATATTTATAATAATGCATTATAGAATAGAAACTATAGAGAAGAAAATAATTAAATTGAGCTGGTATTGCTTTCGCGTTAATTAAAATGTGTATATTATTTTTATTAAATATATAAGGCTTAGGTAAAATTGCTTTTATCATTATTTCCATAGTTTTAAATTTATTTAATAATCTTTTCAAAAAAGTTGCTCAAAGAGTAACTGTATATTAAAGACAAGTTTAGAATAAATTTATGAATAAAATATAATATTTATCAATGCTTTAAAATTTTAATTATTTTTATGACTGTCCGTTTTTTAAGTTTATCAAAGACTTGTAACGAATAGATGAAATAATATTTAACTAAATGCAATATAAAAAATTATTCAAATACTTTGAAAAAAAATTTAGTTAATTCATTTAATCGTTACTAGTACACTTATTAATCTTTAACGATAGAAATATCTCAATGATCCAACTCAAAAGATTAATTTTTTTTCATTCGTGTTTCCTTCGTACAATAAATTTACAATCACAAATAAATTATATGAAACTGTTATTTATTACAAAATGATTATTCTAATGAGTTTAGAAATGAATCATTTTTTATCCGCTTAAAATTTAAGTATTCCTGTTATAGTGCTCATTTTCTTGAACATTAAATTAATTATTAAACAATTATGAACAGTTTGTTTTTGTGCAGTTTTCTTTGAATATACTTCTTTCAATATGGCATTAAAAGAAGAATCTTATGTTAATTGGCGTTCATTTAGATTAATGTATTACGTTTAGAAAAACAAATATGTAGTGAATTTTATATTAATACAAAGATGAACACGGAAATACTTTTGAAGCATACAAATGCTTAAACTAATTTTTTTAGATCTTCCAGAAATGTTTATTATTTAGTTATTTTCATTCTTAATTCATATTGATTTAATTTCTTTTCTAACTGTAATATAGTATTTAGTCAATGTATAATAGTAAGTTATAAATGTACTTTTTACAAAATTTATAGTGACATTTCGGTTTCTTTCGCTTATTTTTCGTTTTTATTCAATACATGTATGCATATAATCCTATCTTTTTTTTAAGTAAAAAAAAAAGTACTTTTTATTTACAAAAAATTAAGAGGGATTTATTCAACATGTTTTCCCTCAGAAGCCTACACGTGCTCAACTTTCGGGTTACAAATAAATTCTTCGAAGTAAGCTTATTTAGATGCAGACCAATTATCAAGGCAATTTTTGACATATGAAGATAATTTCAGCGTCATTCACAGCTAGTACAGAACCTTGCTAATTTGACTTACTAAATGCATTGAACAAGAACATCCAACAAAACTGCATATGACATCTGTACGACGCAATGCATAAATGTATGTATGAGTGTATTTGTAAACGTGGAGACAACAATTCTCATAATGATACAACAAATTGAAATTTCTCTTCTCGCCAACACAATAATCTACAACCTTGAAATTTAAATGAGTACTTGCCTTAGATATGTACTTTGACAAAGTTCCATCCTTCTAAATTATTTTATTGTTGGTAATAGGGCTTATTTACCATTAATATATTTCTCCTTTTTTTTTCATTTTGTAAACATTTTGTTAAAGCTATGGAAAAATATTACACAATGAAAAATATATGAATTGTACACCTTGAGGGGAAAAACAACTTCGAATTAAAACAAATGAGAATATTTTTAATTTGAACCATAATGAAGTAGCCAATTATTAAAAAACATTAGAATTATCAAAAAGACGAAAAAAATGCTACTTTGAATTTAATTCCCTTTTTTCGAATATTAGAAACAAAAACAAGTTAAAAGGAATTTCATCGAATTTTATATAGCTAAATTAAATAATTAAAAGAAAATAGTTACTACTTTTTCAAAACATTTTCAATCGCCTGCCTCTGCAAACAAAATGCATTTTTATTGAGAGATAAAATTTCTGAAATAGTAAGAGCCTTTTTTTCCATTAAAGTGAACATGTCAAGAATAATGAATATTTTTGTTGTTTTCCAGTCTACCATAAAGTTATTATTAACTATTTCTAGTGAAATATGTTATTATTTTGGAGAAAAAACTAATCTGGAAAAAGTTATCCACAGGGCACTCCGATAAAAACATTTTTAATTTTATTGCATTAAAAATGCATTTAAAGCTAAACTAAACAATTTCTGTGGCATTATAAATTTATTTATCGAAATTATTTATAGAATATGTGACTTAACTTAAGAGCTTGGTAAAAACTGCTCAGACAAATACTCTGGACTGATTCAATTCTATATATATATATATGTTGTTATTTTTTAATCTCTCAAAAGTGCAATAAAATTATTTTTTTTTTCTAGATCTGTCGCAATTTTTCAGAAAAATTTTACTTTCTGGAGTTACCTTTTTAATTTTCGTGATTTTAATCTTTTAATTAATTTGATGTGTTATTTTAAATTATTAATAACTAGCGTATCGATGATGACAAAATACAATTTTAGATTTAAAGCCCTCAAATGTATCTAAGAATTTTTCTGTGAAAAATCTGACAAATTCCAAAGCTCTCTCCAAAATGCTACTTTTACATTAGTAGGACACAACAGCATTAGAGTTATTTCAGAATCATTGAAAACTGTTTCATTACGAAATTATTTTAATGTTGCAAAGTTTTTAATTTTCGAAAACTACTTCATTAATTAATTTGCGTTAGTAGAATTATTTTAGAATCTTCAAAAACACTTTCATAAAAAATTTCAATATGAAAGTCATTTTGAGATCTTCAAAATTTCCTTCATTAAAATCTTTTTACAATTAAGAAATTGGGTGTTATTTTTCTATTGTTTAGTAATCTTTTGGAATAATTGATGAAATTTTTGATCGATAATCTAAATTTTGAAATAATTATTTTTTATTAAATTTTATCTCTGAATTTTCATTGTGAATTATTTATTTTATCTTAAATCTCTTGGAAACATGAATAAGAAAGAGACAAAAGAAAAATTAATATCGTAATGAAACTCGTTCTAAGGGGAGAGAACTTAATAGTTCAATGGCAGAATGCTTTGCACATAAAGCGGCAGTTCTCAAGCTCATATCTCATTGCAAGCAAATAGCCTAAAAATTGTTTTGTTATTGATTTCTTTCTGTTATTTTTCACTTGCTCTAGAATGTTCTTATAATTTCTATATCTTCCTAAATATAGAATCTTGGAATAAAAACAATCGGCTTGGGAATAAAAACAGTTGTAAAGTTTAATTTTTGAATAAAGTCCCAGGTTGAGATTAGGGTGTAACTTTAGTTAACACTCTGTTTATCTACACTGACTTCAGCTACGCGACAATATTATTTAGATATATAATTATATAAAATAATTTATATGAACAGGAATTGTTTTCAACATTTTAATTTGCACAAAATTTTATTAAAATAAAATTTTGCAACAAATGCGAATGTAACATATTTTATTTAGAAGATGAATTGAAAAGAAAACCGTTCCGTAGGTATTGTTCTCTTTAGTTTCATCAGTACTGAATATCAGAGTGAGTCAAAAAGACAAAATTAGAAAGCAAATTCATATAATTCAGTGAATTCTTCTATGAAAGATTTTAAGTCAATTACGATCTTTTATAATAGGATTAAAACAAAGAAAACATATATACAAAACAATTCATGGGAATTAGCTCTTAAGAAATAAAAAATATATATGTATACGGATTGGCATTAAATTATTTGTTTTATTTCTTAATTTTTAGCTAAAAAGTATAAATTTCGGATTGGGAGGAATGGGTCATTAGTTTCCACATTTTCTTACTTTACCTTCCGTGTTAATCCACTGTCTAACATATTTTCTTAAATTAAGTAACAAATCTCAAATAGTTCCCTCAACATTGATTTCTTTAAAAATATATCTCAAAGTTTGGGACTAGAAAGAATATTTATGAGGCAACTTTGCAGCCTCAGGTTTTTTTTTTCAATGTTAATCTCAAAGTTTGTTGCAAAAGTTCGAGGTCGATTACAAGCAGGATTTTTTTTCTTTCGGTATTTTTTAGTATGTAATAGCCCAATGCCATTTGAAATGTTTCGATAGATATTTGAAGATAACAAATAAAGAACAGCAGCTGTTACAAGCTGTTAAAATCTTATCAAGAAATCGCTTGGGTAAAAATGTAAGTCAGATTTTATTTCTAATTAAAAGTGATATTTCGCTTTATATAAAATATTATATTATGAAATGAAATGTTATATATGCAGCTTACAAAATGAGTTCCAAAATATACATATATGCACTAATTTAATTAGATTTATAACCCAAAGAATTAATATATTAAATTAAAAAAAAATTAATATGTATAGATTTGTAATAATGTATGGGTTATTTGACCATTTCTTGAGCGTTATTCCAGTGCATTGACAAATAATTTTTAGGTTTATATCATGATAAACTGATTATGTAAATACTAAAACATCAAAAGTTCATTGATTTGCCTTTTAATCTAGGAAGCAAAGGCAGTAAATATTTTTACCAGAGATTATTCATGGAAAACTGAAAGTTCTACGCATACTTGAGCGTTAAGAATAAAGATATCATCAAATATTCTATGGTAAACACATGTATCACTCTGTAGCATGTAATTCAACACAACCTTATTTAGTTTTTTAAAATTAGAAACCATGGAATTCAAATTCAGGTGGTATCTTACATTAAAGTTTGAAGCTACATTTAACATTAATTAGGCTGACTGAGTGGATTATTATGTTGCATTAAAACAAAACTGTTGCAATCTGATGTAATTTTATTAATAACATCTTAATGGCATTTTCCCTTAAGATATAAACTAAAATATCCAAAAACTGCAGTATTAAAAGAATGAATACATCAAAATGGAATCGAAAGAAGCATAAAATCATTAACAGGGAGATTATAAATTTAAAGAAATTCCAACTGCATCAACAATTTCTTTTCCGTTTCAAAAATGAAATAAATTAAATAAACTCGATAACAAATAACGACAATATCTTAGACATAAGAAACATAAAACAGAGTTACTTCCTGTCTGAAAACTTTTTCAATAGTTACAATTTAATGACAAATTTGAAACTGAATGTCGTTACGAAAAACTTTACATCGTGAACGGGAAGTGATAAGCATAGATACTGCTTTTGAATTTCAACAAAATTTAATCATAGACAATATATTTCAGAGCTATTAAAGCAGCTCAGTAGAATTTTAAGTATCTGATTACGCCATTTGTCATTTTAAAATACTTATTTCACCCCTCAAAAAATATCTTACTCTTGTTAAGAATATACATCAAACAATTATAAGGAGTTCCGGCTGGAATGTTCAGTTAATGAGGACAATTTTTTTTGCTTGCCTCCCATTTTTGAAATTTTTAATTTCCATTTGATCCAGATTAGTTTAAGATTTTTAAGTTCCATAGACATAACTGATATTTAGTTGATTCATTTTTCAAATTCGCAATTTCTTATTTCGTATTTTTGAGTAACACTGGATCTCCCTACACTTGAAACTGATTAAAAACAGAAGTGAGCTAGATCAAAAGTCAATTACACCTGTACACGAAAAAGAAATATCTTACCTGTATGAAATTGGCCTCAGCAGAGAGTAAAACTTTTGTACATGCAGATAAAAATGAGGTAAACATTTTGTTTTTTTAATTAATAAATAAACTTCGTACTTTAATGAAGGGATAATTTAGGCGCTGTGAATTTAAGGAAAAAACAGTTAGTAAATATTTTTTTTAATTCATATTTTTTTTAGTGTAAAAAGAACGCTTTATTAAAGAATCTCAAACTTCAGTAATTAGAATAAAATATTCTTTATCAACTTTATTAGAAAGTTCAAGAAATTGCAAAAACTAATTTCTTAAATAGATCTAGTGGGAGAGAAATTTTGAACAAATAAGTAATAACTACTTGATTATAAGAAAAAAAAATATTGTGCAAGGATCCATTTAAATGATGGTTAGATTTAATCCCATCCAATTAAGCGATGATGTTTTCAAACAAAAAAGTTATTTTAATTTTTTTTATTAATTTCAGATTAAGAGAAGGGCTATGCTTTCAGATTTTATCAGTATAGTAGTTATAATTATCAGATATACATGAAATTTTTACAATTATCACTGTTTATTTTATTTTATTCTATTTTTCTTGTCCCGTTTTTTGAAGCAATCTTGGGGCTTTTTTTTACTGACCTCGTAATTCTGAACAGTGATCAGATGACGAAGACGACACCTGAGTTAGCACACATACGCGAGGCCTTACAGCCAGACCATCGCGGCCTATGCAATTATCGCTGGGTAATAAGAAAAATAATATTTTGTAACATAAAACCATTTTCATTATATTTCAGTTATCTTATTGTTTTCTGTGATGTGATGTTTAAATTAAGTTCAGTATTTTCGATAGTGAACTGTTTTTTTTTTTACACAGAAAGAATACTGAAAGTTATCCAACTTTCGATTCTACGATTACATAAAGTATTTTTTATATTTTACTTTGTGCAAAATCGTATTCTTAATCCAAATAAACATAACCATTCCTAAAATCTTTTTTAAAGCAACGGACGGTTTCTTTTATCCCAAAAGGTAAAGAACTTTGCTTAAGACGCATTTTTGTCATTTCTACATAAAGAAACATTTTTCCTTCAGGAAAAGGTCTGAAAAGGAAAAATTTAATCGTATGATCACACAAAGGAGAGCAAACAGAGCTCCTCTCCAACTTTTATAAGAAGTTTTGACTTTGGTAGAGAGGATGGAATCTAACGCAACTAAAAATAGGATGCTTTAGAAAGAGGAAGGCTGCTGTTACTATCACATAGATCATTATTTTTTCTTTCCTAAAATGCAAAGTGAGAGATTTTGTCGGTTGTTTGTGAGTTCAGATTTCAAATATAATGCTCGATTGGTTTAAAACAATCTACTTGTATTTGGTACTGAGTTTTTATGTATTGATGCATTTGAAGTAAAGTGAAAATAATATATTAAGGATTTTTCATTTGAAAAAAATTTATATTGAGAGGAATTAAAAATTCAAAAGATTATTTCAAAAATATGTAGAAGAAAATTCTTAGGTAGACCATTTTTTTTCCAATTTATTCAGAAGCATATAAATGTGAAGTAATCTCATAATTCATGCAAATAAATTCGTTGAAATAAAGTAGAGTCCATTAAAATACAGACGACAATGGTATAAAATAATGATGACAAAAAATAATAGTTTTAAAAAAACGCGCTTTAACTTTGAAGCATATTAAAAACTCTTGCTTATTGCTACCTCACTATATTTATTTTAGAAAAAAAAATTATAAGATATTTTTCCTGTCTATTCTTTCAAGAAAATAGAAAATATTCTTTAAATATAATATGTAGAAATAATCGAAAATTTTATCTATAAAACGTATGTGTGATATATGCCAATTTAATACGTTAGATTAGCAGTCTACTTCAGAATTATAAAAAGTCCAAAAGCATAGATTGGGAATTATATAATACAATACAATTCATTCATTTTTGTGCATTCTGATTTTGGTTTTAGAAATAATAACAGCCTTTCAATTATACAGACCTTTCAGAATATAAAATATTAGAAAGAATACAAAAAAAAATCGAATATTGACCCTTTCTAGAATTTATGCAACTGGAGGAAAAAAGCATTCTTTTAGACCTCCACCAGGAGGCATCCCTAAAATGAGGGACATTCGCTATAATGATTGGCTCTGAATTCCCTGGTGGAGTTTTAATGGTACTGATATTGCTACTTTTAATTAGGTGACTTGAGATGCTTCTTACTAGAATAGTGACAAGGTGCATTGTTATGACCGTTCCATAGTTCCAAGACTATTGTCACCATGTTGATGCTCATTCAATTTACTCAAATGCTGCACCAAATTGGAAATATATCACGAGGCTTCTGTTTCATAGCCCCTTTCAGATACATTTTTTCACATAATTCATAATTTCATAATATTTTTAGTTATTTCATATAGTCATTTAAATAAATTATTAAAGCATCATAATGTAAAACATAAATGGATTCTAAATATAAATATGTTTATGAAATATCAAAATTTTTACCTGCTTGTTGCTAATACATTTTATGTACAAAACTTTGTCTATTATATTTATGTTTGGTGTAAAGCTACAATGAATGGTTTGGTATGGAATGTATTAGGTTTGAGTAAAGATCTTCACCTTTTGAATCATCTATATAATACATTTTATATTAAAATGATATTGATCGATATTTTGTTAAATTGTTTTGTTATTTATAAATATTATACATAAAATTTAATTTTAAAGATAAATTTTTACCCATAATATACTTTTTATTCTAAAAGGTAAGGGCAAATAGCTTCATAAAGTACTTGATAGTTCGTTGAGCTTTTTGAGAAAAGACTATTTTATGACGTTAAGTGAAGCTTGAAACGATGAAGACGTGTTGGGAGACGTCCTCTAAGCAATTCCAGAAACGGAGTGCGTGATTATATTGTCGAGTAATGTGCTACATCGATGCTATTCCTCATCCATCAAGCATTGTTTTGTGACCTGTAATGTGACTGTGATGGAACGACCTATTCCAGTCGTGATCTCAAAGCCGTAAAAGATCTGCTGGGAATCTATCTGGCGGAACTGAAACCTCTAGGAGACAGACGTGAAACATCTGGAGCAAAAGAAAAAAAAAACTGGAAAAAATTGATCTTAAATCGATCTGAAACTCTTAGAGAATCGAATTGTAGCAAGCTTGGAAGTTTTGGGTATCATTAGTGAGAAACGGATCGAATATTGGACAGTAAAAGTAGAATGCCTCTATTTTCTTAGGAATGTTTCGACATTTTTTTCACGCTGAAAATACAATGTGATTCTAAAGCTTAGCTATCAATAAATAATTTATTGAAACAGATCTTGAGCTTCAGATGAAATATACGAAATCTATATGCAATTTGCAAATATATTTGACATATATTTGCAAAATATAAGACGAAAATAAATCATTGTAGATGTTTTATTATTGTTTATACATATTGCTTATCTACTTGTCTGATGATTGTATATTCCTAAAAAAAATAGACTAATTTACATGCGTTCAATTATATGCTTATTTTTCCCATCAGTTTTTTAAGCATTTTAAATTTTTTTCCCGTGACCACTAAAGTAATTTCTGTTAAGAATCATTTTTATCTCTTTATCAAATGATAGTTAATCAAAATACAAATAAATATATAAAGCCATTATTTATGATAAAATTTTAATTACATAAATAATTTTAGCTACATAAGTCAACTTTAACAACATAAATTATTGTTAATATCTGTTCAGTTATTATCTATATACTGCAAATACACATGTATTAGAGCGCCTGCCTGCGTGCGTTTGTGTTAAAGTACGGATTAACTCCTAATAAACAAATAAATAACAATCAATATTAATCAGACATTTTTGATTTTAGAAATCAAGGTAGTTGTATAACCTATACATCGATAGTTATAAAAAAGGAAATTTATTATTAAGAATAAGAAAGACATATTAGATCGTCAGTAGATTATAGTCATACAATGTTTGAACTGAAATTTAAAGAAACACCATTCCCATTGAATTATTCTGAATAAATTCCATTTGTTCTAAAAAAGGGATACGTTCGAAATAATTTATCGATTTGAAAGAATTGAGTATTATAAGCAATATTCCTATAAATATTATTCTAATTTATTTCAAATTCTTATCCCCGCATTAGCATTTTTTTTTCTTTTCCAGTGTCGATAAGGAACAAAAGAACTTATTTATAACAAACACATTTAACAGACTTTAGATCATTTAGTTGTTTTAACCATGTTTTCTCCTTTCAATTAATGTGTATTTTCACAGTGGAAGTTATTTGTTTGTTTAAATCAATTTTTGGTTAATGTTTCTCTCAAACATATCAAAGTTTATATTCAATATTGCATACGCTTTTGCATATATTTAACACACATTTTTTTATTTAGAATTATTGAATTGTATAACCACTTTTTTTGGTGGAATGAGATAATGGAAACCATTAGCATAAGGTTGAAATTATTTATAATACCCAATATCTAAAAGGGGGATTTTTTTATAGTCCCTGTTAATAATTATATTCGGTTAGTAGTTATATAATATAATTTTTATAAGCAAATTATCAAGTTCAACTACTTAATTAAAAATGTGAATCTATTGGAAAACAAATTTTAAAGTTATATATATCATAAAAGCAATTACTTTAAATATAGCGACTGATCATAATTTTTGCACTAGATTCACATCCGCATTTTTTTAAATATTTTATTCACAAAATTCATGATAAAATAATTTTTTTAAAAAAACTAAGCACTCCTAAAAAAGATATCGAGTATTACTTCAGAATATTTTTTGTGAGTTTTATCCTCAAATGGGAGACACAATTTGATAGTTTTGATCTGAGAAAAACGTAAACTTTGAAAATACGTATACTTATATTTTTTTATTCATTTTTTATTTAAAAATAACTGGCAGTGCCGGCACAGCATTGCCGGTAGCATAACATACAAGAAGAAAAATTAGCTTTAAACTTAAGTCTAGCCTCCATCCGATATAACACAGGCATGTCACGCAATATCAAACAAACATAAAAATTTTAAAATAATCAAAAATAACTACAAAACAATTTTTATCTAAACTTTGATATATGGTCGTTTGGCAACTAATTAAGTTGACAATTTTTTGGTGGCGCTTTTGCTGCCTTTAAGCTATTGCTGCCGTTCAAGCCACATTTAGCTATTTCGTTAAAATTTGGGCATAAACCATTTTTTTGGCGAAAATGACTATATATCAAAGCTTTTCCAGATTCATTAAGAATAATAAGAAGAAAAACTGTTTTAAAATTTAAAAATATTCAAATAATTCATCGTACCCACTGTCCCACACTTTTTTTATGAACTATGCATATCCCGATATGAAAATAAAATTCAGATTGCTTCATAATATTTCTTTGTAAACTATATTGGATGTTTTCCTCCAACATAATGAGTTTTGAATTGCTGTTTCAAATCAGATGTAAGCATATGCACACTACAACTCTTGCTAATTTGCGCATATACGAATAACTGTAACGCATAGGTACTGCTCTTTTAGCGCATGCAAAAATCGTAGTAAGAAAATAATTAAAATCGCATTTATGAAATTTTTTTTTATTTGAATAAGATACACTAATACACTAAAATCTTTCCCGGAAAATATTCCATTAAATGGTAGAAATATATCCAATATCACTTAAGTATTTCTCGAGTTTTTCTAATTCAAACATACAAGTGCTTTCAAGAGACTTAATATTATGTATATAGATACACAATAAAATATCATGAGAACTAAAAGTTGTATTTCTCAAATTGCACTTCAGCAACAATTAAAAAGAAAGTCCTAGAAGACAGAAATAGCAACAAGAAAAAAAATCAATAATATTGAAAGATATAAATAAAAAAACTATTATTTGACTACATTTTAGTATAATTAATTAAAGTACAGACGATATTTATATATAAAAAAACCGGTTTTACTTCGGTATTACTTGAAGACAACTATTAAACATAAATAATTACTTCTATTTTTTAATTAAAAAAACTAGACATTGATTTATCATAGAATAAATTGCTAGCCTTCATAAAATACAATGCAAACTCTTCTTTTTGATGAAGCGTTTTCTTGATTAAAAATACCCTGAATGAAGCCATCAGAAACAAATTTTTAAAAGGTTTTTGATATCAATATTCCTTTTTTAAGACAGGTTTCATTTTTTCCACAATTTTTTCTAATAAGTTGTTATTCTTAAATTAGTAATGTTTTAGACAGGAGATCAAAATTAATGTTTTTCCACATTCGGGGATTTTTTTTCTTTCCTTTCAACGTTTCGAAAAGGTATTTACTTCAAAAATTTCGAAAAGATAAGTGGACGCAAATGGAAGGAGCGAGAGAACAATTAACTTTCAATTATTATGTCGTACGACTCATTAATTTTCATTCCGTTGAATGAAAATTAAATTTTGCGTCCGAGGTAAAAACAAAATATTCTCATCATCTGCTAGAAAAAGTTACTTTTCTTTTCTTTGCACTTTATTTTCTCTCTGTATTGAAGGTTTCTTGTGAGTTTTTATCCTTTGTATGGAAAAAAAAGAAATACTTTTAAATCACATGTCACTTATCAACATAGAAATGAAGTATTTTTAATTAATTGATGAAATAAACATATATTTCATTTGCTTCTTATTGGTTAAATGGCTACCATATGCTTTCGGTGACCAACTTATTCGCCTGGATTGATGATTGTTAAAATTTTTAATTAATTTGTAATGAAGATTTCTCGTGTGCTCTTATTCTTTGAATGAAAATAAATACTTTTAAATCATATGTCACTTATCAGCTTAGAAAGGAAATATTTTTAAATAATTGACAAAATAAACATATCATTTGCTTTGATTGCTTCTTATTAGTAAATTAGATAATCACTGATTTAGATGACAGGCTGATCTGCCCCGATTAATTATTGCTAAAATTTTAAGTTTAATATTTTCTGTGGCTTGTTATTAATGTTTATTCATATATTTCTAAGCTTTGAATTTTAATGAGCATGTAGCTCATTATTTTTAGAAGACATTCACCGTTTTGTTGGCTATGCCGTATACCACTCCAATTTACTATCATCATACTTAAATTTTTAACTAGGAATAAAAGTAATTAAAATTTAACTTATATAAAAAAATATCTTACAGAAGACACTTAAAAATGAAGAAAGTATGATAAAGATATCATTGTTGTGATACTTATACTTTAAAATCTAAGTTTAAAAAAATAATTAAAGGTATCCGACTACGTACAATAGAAATTTTTTGAAAAAAAAATGAATTTTTCAGAAACTATTTGTGGTTTTAGATGTACTGTCAACAATAAACACTATAAACAAAAAATGTTTTGAAAATATAATATATTTTGAGAAATTTTAAAATTTGTGGTAAATTTTAATGAAATTTAACCAAAACGGTTTACACTCTACTCAAAATTGTATGCAGTAATATCATTTTTCTTTGTATACAAGTTATAAAATACAATGATGTATGAAATGAGCCAAAATCTAAGAAAAATGTTGAGATGCCAAGCAAAAAATGGGTAAAAATATGCACATATATGCATTTTTACCATAAATTTATAACTTCATTTTTCTAAAAACACCTATAAATAAAGTATTTCAATAACAATAAAATTTTTGGTTCATTTAATTGCCCATGTTAATTAAAATACACGCTGAAATTTTTATGTAATTACTTCTATTAGTTTTTTAGATATCATGTTAACGGTGGAGAACTTTAATGGAAATTAAAGTTTTGAGAAGATTGAATTTTAGCTGATAAATCAAAGCTTTTTAGCTAATGGCAAATTTTAACTGATAAATATGTGATCCTGAATGAGGGATCAGGCCTTCCTTCTATTAGAAAAGATAAACTGTTTTGGGAAGAAAAAAGTCTAAACTACAAGAAATTAAAAAAAAAAATTTAAATCGCCTATGTGGTCGATAACAAATGTTTTTAATGTAGTCGGATACCTTAAAATATTCCTTTAACAGAATTCGATTTATTCTTAAAAGATAAGCTGTTTTTCATACTTTTATCATCAGTAATGGGAAAAAAATAAAAAATATTTTTTTAATAAAAACGAAGGGAGATTTTTTTACAACAATGAAATACATTGCAGATGAGCTTAAACTAAAAACGTATTAAAAATGGATTAAGTCTTTTAAGTAGCTAAATTGATAACATTAAAAAGATATATTTTTCAAAATGTTAAGTTTCAATAAAATTTATTTCCATACAATATTTTGGGCAGTTATGGTGAAATACCTTTAAAATTTCACTTAATTTTCTAGAAATCAAAATCCTAAATAACATCTTTAAAAAAAAAAACAGTTCTTCTATGCATATTTCTATTCTCCAAAATACATTTATAATAAATCTGATAGTTCTAGAAGATCAACACATAAACCTATGCAGACATACAGCTATATACATCACATGCAGGGTGAGGGTTTCCTTTATTTATAGTAGAAATATTTCAGTTTATTAAAACAAACAACTATCAATTATTTTCCGATATTTATATTAAAAAATATCATATAAATAATAATAAAAATAATTAGGTAAAATAATACTTCAAATTGCTTTCAACGAAATTTTAGGTATATACCTGAATATTTTAATTATGATGAAACCATAGAACCCCTGGATGGCTTCGACATAATTGTACTTGGCCAATTCTCTGTAGTTAGAATTTTTTAAATATAACTTCTCAATTTATACTCCCATTATGTCCTTATAATGGTCTAGGCCTAAAAATCGTAAATAATAATACAATTAAAGAATTTTAATTTCTAAATAATTAATCAACCAATCCATTTAATTGCATTCCTCAATAAATATTTTATATCGAATTAAATCTTTCTTATCTTGACACTCATTTTTTTATCCGTCCCCCTTTCACCTATATTATTTTACTCAATTATTACTTCAGTAACCCATGTATAAAAAAGGTTTGATAAAAATACTACTACGAAAAAGGAAATGAAAGTAAATTTTCAACAATATCCACAGTCTATTATATATGCATCAAATTTTAAAGCTGGGTTGAAAAAGCAATTCTACTTTTGAATTTAATTTGATTAATTTGCTGCTATAGAAATAATTTACATCACCAAATTAGAGATTTGCCCCATAAAAACAAACATAGAGGAACTATTTAGGCTGAACAATTTTATGATCGGAAGGAATTTTAGATTTTAGAAGTTAACATCTGTATGAGAAAATTACTGATGTCTGAGAAATTTGTTATGGCTAAAATTTAGATAATTTAAAATGAAACTAGTTAGAAAGTTCAGCTGCAGCATATATTTAATCGAGAATGCAAGTAATTTAAACATTTATCAACTGCAGTTTTCCGTTTTAATCACAAGTATATTGTGTAGTTCAAGGGTAATTTGAATTATAATTTCAAAACAGATTTTTGTCACTTTTAACTAGATCTTATTCTATATCATTGAAAGAAATTTTAATAAAATAATGAAATCGCTAACAAATTTAAACTACAAATAAGTTGAAAACTTTTGATATTAGAACACAATCCAATAGAACTCTACATTCATGCGTAGGTAACGAAAAAAAAGTAATAACATGTATCAATTATACTTAGCAGTTATAAAACAAGCTTATAAACAAAAAGGACAAAGACTAATAATAAACAGTAGACTAAAATTGTTTTAAAGGAATTCGTTCTAATACATTCTACACACACACAAAAAAAAAAATGCAAATCATCTTTAGATAACTTAAAATTAAAAAAAAAAACGAAAAGAAAATTCAATAATACGAAAACTTAAAGAAAATAAACGAAAGGAAAGTTAATTTTAAAAAAAGCGAAAAGAAAAACGAACGTCTTTAAAAAAAAGGTACTTTTATAGCTTTACTAAAAAATGATTTGTTTTATTTCCTTTACTTTTTATTTCTCTTATATATTGTATTTATAATAAATTATAAAAATAGTATGGTATCATAATATATATATAATTTCAATACCGGCTAATGTCTCTAATATGAAATCATTCAAAAGCTGTTAATGGTCTAAAAAATATAATATTGATTGGAAATTCATGCATCCAAAAATTATATCCTGAAGTGTTTTAGGAAGTCAATGGAAAAGACTGCTTAAAAAATTACATCTTTATTAATAAGAATCGAATTAACTTACATAAAAGCATGCAATAAACATCGTTATGATAAACTCATTAATTGGATTGAAAAGGCGACTTTTTTTAATTATATGTTTATATCCCCCATCTGCACTCTTATAAAACGGCTTATTCATTTTGTTGTTATGTCAAAACCTCACTTTAGAGGGGATGTTTGGCAAGTTTTCTACACTTATTTGTGCAGGTCATTTAGATCTCAAATTTAACTAGATGAACCCTTCTTTGCCATTCCTTACGTAGTAATCATAAGACGGGATCATATGACTAGACAGTTAGTATGAACCAATTAGATAGAATGATGGCAAAGTTAAGGTGAAAGATGGCGTATTTGTGTCAAATATTATAATATGAATTGATTTGTCAATAGGAATCATGACTGAGTCTCCATGGAAAATGCAGAATTTAAAACAATTATTATTATTTTAACTAATTAGATACTAAGGTTTTTGATTCATTCACTATGAAAAATGCAGTATTTAAAAAGAATATTATTACTTATTTAAGTCGAATAATATCATTTAGTTTCCTCCATTTTACCGTATAGCACATTATCAAGTTCCATTCAGTATTCCCATTCTCAAATCCTTAACAAAACAGCGTTGTCATTACAATGTTTCTAATTTCTTTTTTCTAAATAAGCTTCATTCTCATCTGTAATAATCTGAATGAGTTTAAAAAAGAGGATGTTATGTGATATTATAATGCTTCGTAATCGACAGTATTATGATATTTTAGCGTTGTTATGCTCTTGCAAAGTATTAAATGGACCAATATTTGATGCAAGACAGCGGTATCCATCAGTGAAACATTTAATACAGGAGGATTCATACTGAATGAAATAAAAGTAGACCATACCTGTGAATTCTGTTATTAATTTATTTTAAAAAATTAAATTTATTACAAAACTTAAATTTTTCGTCTATATAAATAAATTAGTTTAGTTTAGTTACATTAACGTCCCATTTTAAAGCAACACGAGGGCTATTTGGGGACGGACTAAACGGGAGGGCTAAACGGGAGGACGTTTGACCTGACAGATTTAACGTGCAAGAGACCCCCTCACACGACGGTTCTTCGGTGGAATCGAGTCTCGGACCTGAAACCCTCTGGTTCCGAAGCCGAGACATTACCACCAGGCCACCGTGGCCCTTCTATATAAATAAAAATGAATGTTTTTCCGCATGTCTTATGTGCTGTCGTATCGCTCATTCGATTCCGAAAAACTTCGGATATTTATTACTTACAGTTATGGGATGGTTATAGGCACAATACAATCATCTATCAGAATGAAAAATATTTTCAGATCTATTTGCTGCATCTATTAATCATGGATTAACCACCAAATAATCCGCCAAGGAGACAAAACAGATTCAGTAAAGATGCGAAAGTCAAGCTAGACACTACTGCTTCACAGTTGTATGTAAATACAGTGCAAGTCTTTCTCTGAGGTAATAGTTTTAATAGAGAGTGTTAATAGAGAGTGAGAAAGTTTTAGGGAAATCAATCCTACAGATTTGAAATTTTAACTTAATATTTAATAAAATTTTAGTATTTTTTTTTCAGTAACTTCCGAAAATATTATAGTACAAATAATTTTGCATCATCTTAGTTTTCAAAAAAGTTTAAGATTTCTATTGTTAATAATTATTAGTTTTCAATTATATTAAATATTTTATGGCATAAATATATTTTCTATGTTTAATCAATTTTAAAACAAGATGTTTAAATCACAATGTTTATCGTTGACCTCGAGAATTCAGAACGAATATTAAATGAATCACGAGATACAATATTTTCTTTCATTTACCATTCTGAAAGAACAAGCTTTACAATTCTAAAAGAATACACAATTCTAATTCATAAAAATGAATATTTGCTTGTAGAATAGAATAAAAATAGAATAAATGCCATTTATGCTTCTCTTTTATATATCCTTCAATTTCAAAGAATTTATTCATCGTCAACGTTTAAAACCCAAAAGATTATGCAATTCTTTCTTCCTTTCTATCGTCATAATTGCCTTGATAAATGATGCTACAGACATCTAACAACATGAAGGTACTTTTTACAGCTCTATATTCATTCTGGCACAATTTTTCAGACAATGAAATCTTCATCAAAATTATTACAAACTTACTTCAATTGATTTGAAAATTAAGGGAGTATTCCCTGAGGAATTCTATGAGTCACAATTTTTAACATTGAACTTGAGAATTCTGAACGAATATTAAATGTATCACGAGATAAAATAGTTTCTTTCATTTACCATTATGAAGGAACATCAAGCTATAGAATTCTAAAAGAATACAAAATTCTAATACATAAAAATGAATATTTGCTTGTAGAATAGAGTAATAAAAATAGAAGAAATACTATTTATGCTTCTCCTTTATATATCCTTCAATTTCAAAGAATGTATTCATCGTCGACAAAAAAATAATCATTCTTCTTATTTATCTCAATAAAACAAGATAACTATTTCAAATTCCAGACGATAGATTATTTTTTCTGCGGCAGCAACGCGCCGTTTACCAGCTAGTTCTTCAATATTTCTTATAAATATAACCATCCGTGTCTCATCCAGACAATAAAAAGGCAGATTAGTGAAAATAAATCAAAGCCACACAAATCTAGACACCCAAATCTTTTTTTTTTATTTTGCACTGTTGCCATTCACATAAAAAATAAAATTCACATAAAGCTTCTTTTTCGTTACAAAAAATCACTTCAATACAAAGTTCAATTGTTTCGTTTCACATTATACTCTTCTCAGAACTTAGAAACTATTTTAGTTTAAATATATGTATTTGAAATCACATCTCGTGGTAATGTTAAGTATATTTGTTAAAGTCGAGACATTCCGGTTACACGGCAAATATCAATGGGGTATTCCATTTTCTGCCGCACTCATGATGGAATATGTTCTATTAATGAGTCTGACACGTCAGTTAATACAAGACGTACCATTGTTTGAAGCACGTTTAATTTTGAATTCGCATGAAGCATTAGTTCAAGAATATTACCAACCGTTTCAATTTAGGAAATGTCCATTCTGGCTTGGTCTTCTTCAATAAGTACCCCGTGTCCTGAAACTGCTTCATCCTTCTTTCGATAGTCTGTAGTCTGACAATGTTCAGTTTTTTTTTATCAAATGTCGTGGAATTTAGTTTCGTTTAGTTATATTAACGTCCCGTTTTAGAGTAATAACAGAGCTATTTTAAGTCATGCCTCTTTTTATTTTCATCTACTATCAGATGACGAGGTCGATACCTGAAATGGAACCCTCTTTCCAAATTTAATCACATCGACGGAAGAAAAATTGACCCCGACGTATTTAATATGCACCAGATCGGGTTACACAACGGTTTCTCGATGGAATGAGGTCTCGTACTTGAAATCGTCTGGTTCCGAAACTAAGGGCTTACTACCAAGTCACCATGATCTTCAAATGTGGTATAAACACCTCTTTCAAAGAGATTTGCAGATATGTTTGGTCTATTCTAAAACACAAAATGTTTTTTCCTGCATGGATGATGTCATATAAATAATGAGAATGACAAGCCCTTTTTAGCAACTCGAAACTTTACTCAAAAAGTTTTGCTGGTGCCAAATAAAACACCCATAGCTGTAGTTACAGCATAAATTAATTTCATTTATATAAATTAATTACAGAATTCGTACTGCGTTTTACTTTTTGTCCCGTTTAATATGAATCACCCTGTATTTTTACAAGTCGTGTTGTGTTGTAAAAAGATTTAATGAATATCATAAATTTTACTCATTCGTGCTGCTAAAAATATTTTCTTGTTTATGATTATCTAACATTTCTCTAAGATTTAAGGAAATCTGAACACTCAAGCATTCGCCAGAGGATATTTATGGGCCCCATGCTCCCCAGATAATGGATTTTTCTCTCGAATAAATTAGTTCCCGTGAATGATTTTCCGAACACTCTGCTTTACAATGGTATGATATAAATCTCCGAAAATAATTATTTAGGGGTGGGGTAAAAACATAACGTCAAATGCGAGAAAATAATGCATTTCATAGATAAAAAGAATTTATTACTTTTTAGACTGAAATTTAAAAGTCAATTATTAAATTAACTTCCTCCAATCATTTCATGCTTTTAAACATTAAGACAGATGCTGATAATTGTATTATAACGAACTTTAAAAATATTAGGGAACACTATTTATTTATGTCATATTTTCAGTCAGAATTACTATGGTTAAGCTTACTATATTAAACAATTCTATATAGAGAATTCAGGATGAAGTTTAAATTTATTAGATTTATTTTATGTCATCTTATTTGGTGTAAAAACATGCATTCTTTTTTATATAATTTTCAGAAGTGTGATAAGCCTTTTTTTTATGTGTTGATAATATAAATATTTTGTTCACTTTATTTATTATTATATATTTTTTATTTTACTTATATTTATTATATTTTGATTATTTGTAAAAGCTCATTTCATTTATATCAACAAAAGAGTGTTGTTTTATATCTATATAATTATCTATACATATATATGTATGCGTGTGTGTTGACACCAGAAAGTTAAGTTTTCAAAGTTTTATGAAAGTTAAATTCCGAAAATCCGATAGTTGTATTGAAAATTAATGAATAAATCAGTACTGTAAGAGTGTACTAAGAAATCATGCAGATATATGCACAATAAATCTTTCTTTTAAAACCATTTTCCAAAGAAACAAGAAGATTAGATTAACAAAATATTGTTTCCCTTTCTTTAAAAAAATTATTGGTTTTATTATACTTTTAGTAACTCGTCTTCTATGCGAATCTTATGTAAGAAAACGAAAATATTATCCAATAAAATATCTTTCTTCAAAAACAAGCACAAAAATGAAATAAAGAAGTATTCATAGCAAAGAACATAATAAGCTTTCATGTTCTAACTTGAATTTCCAAACTTGAACTCCTTTCGTATTCTACCTTGATATCTAAAACATAATCTAATCCTATAGTTACTATTACCACTGAAATTTCATGACCAATAGGTACATAGAAATGTTAATAGAGTTTTAATTACAGTGAGTGCAAGCCTTACATTGCATAAATAAAATGTACTGATGCATAATAGCACCCATTATCAAAAATACAGCATCGTTAAATTGGGCTTGGTGAAAAACTGATTTAAAAGTGTGCTTTCGAAGTAGTAAGCAAGATGAGGAAGGAACAATATCACTGTTATTTAGTAATTATCACGTGTTGCTCCAAATCAGTTGTTACCTTTTCCACGTGAAGATCAGTCTTTCATTGATTTTCTTTAGATTCTTCTGACAATAACGGGAAAAATTACAACCACTAATGCGTCCTTTGGACCTCTTTCATTGACTTTTATTTTTGAATTATAAGGATTTCTAGATTTTATAAATTAAATAAAATTTGTTAACTTTTAATAACTAAAAACTAGGTTCATCTGTGAAATCAGCATCTCTCATTAAACAGATAAAATTAATCGAATAAAATAAAACGCTTGTCTCTCGCGCTTCCTTGTTCGATGAAACAACCTTAAATGGGCCAGAACAGGCTGTACGTGCTACCATTTTGCGATATACTTACCGTCATTAGATTAAAATAATAATCATTAAGTGGCCTACGAAAATACTGAATATGAAACAGAAAGTTTATGAAAGTTCCTATCGTAATCCAAATTGCATTAAGTATTTTTTAAATGCTATGATTTGAAACCTAAATGATACTGTTGATGAAAAGCATTTAAACTACTACCTAATTTTTTCTAGTGTTATACTGAATTTAAGAAAGAGATATTTATATATTAAATATCAATTCTTGTTAGTAAATACACGCATGTACATCCACTTACTGAAATAAACAAACCTTGCGTGTAAAAACTTAAGTGAACAATAAATCTTTTGATGGAGCACCACAATGATTGATTCTACTGGGTAGTTAGTTACTCTCCATCAAATCCATCACCTTCCTTTCACAAAGTACTCAGCAGAATTGCCCTCGATTCCGCTAGTTCAAGGTGAAGGTGACATGATTTGCCATGTATTTAAAAGATTTCCCGTGTTTCTCATCCAGTGGGTCTCGAGATGTGAAGAGAAGTGAATAAGAATTCTGTAGTTTTCTCTCAAAGGCAGCACTGCAGGAAGTTGGAATGGATTATGGAATTAAATGAAAACTTCTGAAGCAACATGAATTATCACGACATTGCAACGATAATTGTTTTAATTATTTTCCAGTTTCAAGAATTATTAATATCTAGACTGGTAAAGTGTACATCATATTTCATTATCTGATCCACATTTCTGAAATCATTGTTCATAGACGTGTATTTTCTATAACAAAAACATTTAAAATTCAATATAAACGCGTTATATATTGAAAGCCTTTTTTTTTAATTTAAAAGATATAACATTTTATACTATTCCTTCCCTCCCATAGTTATATTTTTGTAGAATTCTCAAGCTGACTAACGTGTATGTAATATTAAAAAATGATTTGTAAGAGAATTTTATAAAGCTGTTGCATTTCAAAATTAGTGTTGACTCTGCTTATGGGAACTTCAATATTAAATTGAATTGTGTAGATTCAATAAGTCAAATTAAAATTCTCATTCCTAAGATTAATCGAAATCAAGTGCTTCTGAATATAGGAATAATTCTTAAAAAGCAAGAAAAATATTTACCTCCTCAAAACCGGCAAAGATAATGCAAGTACTCAAGAAGCTGACTTACGAAAGAGGAACTTGTTTAGTTTACGGCTATTTACCAGATAGCATGAACAAGCTTTAAGAGTTTTGAGATATCCTCCTTCCCACTCAAACCTGTCTAAGAAACGGAGCATTTCAAATGATCAAAACACACTCCACGGGTATATAATCAGTTTCATTTAACAAAAGAAAGGAGGAGTTTCGTAGCGATACCCACGCATCCTGAACACCCACCGTAGTTTCATAAAAGGGATTTTGCGGGACTTTTATCAATTTCAGAGTCAAGTAGAAATACTTGATAAAATTGTGAGGCACCAAGTAAATGTTACAAATGACTAGCGAGACTATAACACGCACGTGAATTGGAATCATACAAATTAGAATTATAATGCAAATACATAAATTGAATCTACTCACATTTTGAGATGAAATATTTATGTAAATGTTTGCCCTATTGAAGTAAAAATTTCAAATAGATTAGTTTAATCAATTTGTTTTACAATCTATAAAAAGTTTCAGCAATACTAGACTAATTTATAAAAGGTTTTATTCGTTAAAATCCACGTAAACATTCATTAAATATAACTACAGATCATTACTTAGATTTTTTATAATATTCAGAAATTTTTATAGAATTGACTGCTTTTCATATTCAAAATTATCTTAACATGAATATTTTCCTCAAATGAAGGTTTTTATGATTGGAAGATTTATCTACTACTGACTGTTGTGAAAATAAAATCCGTGAAAAGATAACACGTTGCCTTGTTATTTTTACTCGATATAGTTATTTGAATCCAAAATACCTTGCAGCTACCTCTGACCCAAATCTATGTTTTCGCAAGCTGTATTTCGCTGTTACATCTTCCAAAATGCAGATCAAGCACGACAAGCAAAATATTGGCCCAAAGAGTAAACTCACCCGTCACTTTTCTGGGACAGAGCTGTGATGCTATTCAATATGTCGTAGGCTGTTTTATGACGCTGCTTTTTTTCAGCTGCATGTTGTACCACAGTTACAAAAATTAAACTGATTCTATGATCTTATAATTCGTCACGGAACTCATTTACTTTTTAAAAAAATGTAATTTTTCAATCTCTTGTCTTTTTTTATATGTTTCATAAAAGAAAAACGAAATAAAATCATTAATGAAAATATAAAGTGACAGCAAAATTTTTATCTTGGTCTTAGGAATCATGTTTAGAAACATATTCTTCTTAAAATAATAAAATGCTTATTATTTTGCAACTGAGTGAGTGATGAAACTTTGAATGTTACTATTTTATGAAAAATGGGGATTTCAGAATGCTCCATTGACTATTTTCTATGATAAATGGATCGGGAAATTTCTTAAAAAAAACTAATTAACTTAGATTAATGAGATTATTAAGTATTCAAAAATAAGGATTTTTAGAGATTCATAATTTGATTAAATTCTAACTCAGAAGATTGGAACGTTTTTGATCTAAAATATAGTGTGCCAGGAAAAGTTTACTGAATATGATCCAAACAACAGAAACATTATATATAATTGAAATCTCATAATATTTTTCAGTGCTTTTATTGTAAGAAAAAAAATATTACTAAAAATTAGATTTCATGATGAATCAAAGAAACTGAATAATTATCTGAAATATTGCTAATTTATTTTTAAAAAGCATTCCATAATACTCATAAGACATCAGCGCTGAAAGAGTTTATTTTTTGTACTCATATTTGTTTTTTTAATACTTTAGTTTCATGAAATTAAGCATGCGAATTTAGTTTAATGTTTTAGTTTGGTTCAGTTGTTGAAATTAACACACTTCTATCTGAAATTGAAATTCCATGTTTTCTACCAGCTACTGCAAAATTTGAAAGTGCGTATTAAATTAAACAGATTGATGTCAATATTTCAGAATATCTTGCTGAAAAATCATTAAAACTAAGGTATATAACTTATTTAATCAAAACTTCTAGTGATTGAAATTTTCGAAGAACCAACTAATCGCAGAAGGCGTTTTATTAGAAATAAAGAACTTGTTTTATTACGATGAATTTGTCGTTTCAATAGTTACAGATCAAGACCTACCTTATACATATTTTTTTCAGAATTTCAGTTAATTAAATAAGGTTGACTGCTCAAAGTCTGTGAGAAAAAAAAAGATTTCCAAACCGCATAAAATTCCTAAGTAGAAAAAATTATCATCGTGCTTCATTCGTAAAAATAACATGATTTAAAATAATATGTGGAAAAACTTGTTTTGGTTTATTGCTTTACATGAATGCAATTAATTCAACATAAAATTTTTAAATTTAAAATCAAAGGTGAATGCTTAATTAGTCAAGGGACTTCCAAACTTTTAATGAATGTATTTTCTCCTCTTTGAGAAAGCTTCCTTTTGCAGTTTTTATAGTTTTTTTTTCATTATGAACATTGTTGGTTGCGATGCAAAGTCTTTCTATACCGTTACCATAATATGATTTTAAATTTCGTTAAATTTATCCCAGTTTACAAAATATTGTATTTTCCTTGAATTTAATTATTATTTACAGACTTACAAAACGTAGTTTTTTTCCTTCAGGTTTAGGTAAAATTATATAATGAGACTTCAAAAATAATACAAGGAGTGTTCGATTGAAAAGGTACAAAACGATACTGTAGGCATAAATAAAGACTTAATTCAAAGTATACAATATAGATCTGAGAAAACGATCCCATTGATTGACGATCAAAAGTATTTCTTGTTCCCAGAATTTCTGTGGCCGTGACGAGACCCAGCCCTTCACAGTGTCCTTGAGTTCACTATCCGAGTTGAGGCACTTCGTCTTCAGATGTTTTTTTAGAACCATTAACTTAGATATGTATTGTGAGGCACTCTGAAGACTATGTAGGTCCATCATGAACGAAAGAACAAGGTTACTCACAGAGGATGTGGTTATGTTTCATGATAAAGCTCGTCCACACGCTTCCAGGGTCACTCATGCGGAACTGGCGAAGTTCAAGTGGGAGTAGTCCTACAGGGATTTTCATCCTTGAGTTAGTTGTCCGTGTTGAAGCGCTTCCCTTTTCTTTTTCAGGGGATCAAACAAATGAGAACCCTGTTAGTTTAGTTTAGTTTAGTTTAGTTTAGTTATATTAACATCCCGTTTCAAAGCAACACGAGGACTATTTTGGGACGGACCTCGTAATTTTGAACCAAGATCAGATGACGAGGACGACCCCTGAACTGGCATCCCCTCTCCATACCACGCCACACCAGCGGGAGGACGTTTGGCCTGACAGGTTTAACGTGCAAGAGAGCCCCTCACACAACGGTTCTTCGGTAGGATCGAGTTTCGAACCTGAAACTCTCCGGTTCCGAAGCCGAGACCTTACCACCAGGCCACCGCGTCCGAACCCCCTGTTAGACTGCTGGTCCTCAGGAATTCTGGGAAAAAGGAATACTTTGGCTTATCAATCAATGGGATCGTTGTCCTCAGATCAATGTTGCATGCTTTGAATTAAATTCTCATTTATATCAACAGCTTGGTTTCGTGCCTTTTCAATATCTCTTGCATATACATATCACACAGTATATTTGTTTATTTAAAACTGCGAATTTTAATAAAAATTATCTATGAAATTTTTTAAACAAAATTAAATAACTTTAGTAAAATTAATCCCTTGAATCTGAAAAAACAATTGTAAAAATTAGACGAATTATTTTCATTCTGTTTTCAAAGAAGCACATGTCTTCTTTAAATTTTGATTTATTGTATAGCTTTTTTTAAAGAAAAACTCCTATTGTAGTCTGGTGTGTTCACAATTGATGACTTCTCTTTCTTCAATGCACTTTATGTACCCTTTTTTCATTTTTTATTCTTAATGAAATCTCTCTTTCTGTTTCTCAATCAACTCACCAAAAGTTGCGAGGAAATACTTCAGATTTATTACGAATATCAACCAGATAGAGATTCTCCCTAAAACTTTCTTGCATGCTCACTATTAAAGCTTTTATCGCAAAAAGCGTCTCGTATGGAAGTTGTATAAAATAGCCATAAATTATTAAACTTTGAAGCAAATTAAGCACTTTTACTGAATTTAGAGCCTGATAATTCACTATTAAATCCTGGAATATGGTTAATATAATTGAAAAATCTGATTTGGGTTTTAGACGTTATCTCCTTAACCAATTCAAACAGAAATCAATCTGCAATGCTGTGAATTATTGATCTGACATCCATTCAGTATTCATTAAAATTTATGCAATTCTTTCTTCCTTTCTATCAGCATAATTACCTATATAAATGGCGCTACAGACATCTAACAACATTAAGGTACTTTTCAAAGCTCTCTATTCATTCCAGTACAATTTTTCAGACAGTGAAATCTTTATCAAAATAATTATAAACTTACTTCAGTTGATATGAAAATTAATTTAATATTCCCTGAGGAATTTATATGAGAAAGTTACTAATTATCTTGAAAATTGACAAAATATAGCAACGAAATTAGTTTCTCAATGAACTACTTCACTTTTTCGTAATGTATTTGACATTTGCTTAATAATTTTTAACCAATTCAAACTAATGACAAGGAATACACACACGATGGAAGAAAACCCATTATTTTATTATTCAAAATTAACTACTGCTAAAGTGACTTGTACAAAATCATATCTTTCAAACACAAATAAGAGCACTCTGATTCAAATTTCTACATAATTTATGTTGGAAAAATGAAAAGCATACACATATTCTGAATTATTAAAAAATATTTTATTAAAGCATATTTAAGAAAATATTTTTTTCAAAACTTCTAACTCAATGACTTATCACCAAATTTCCTGAAATTCAATTTCATTCTAAATTATTTAGAGTTAAATTGGAATATAAGTTCCAATTCAACTCTAAACTGGAACTTATATTTTAATAACTTTTACAGTTTTAAATCATATATTCCTATAACTTTTACAGTTTTAAATCATATATTTCAAAAACTTTTACAGCTTTAAATCAATTTATTTCAAACTAAATAACTTAAAATTTTTAAGCTCACATACTGTGATACTTTTCATAAAGAAACTAAAAGAAACATGTTAATTTTCTTTACATTGTTATGCGTGTGACAGAGCCATTCTAATTAGTATTAAAATTTTATCCGAAAATCTTGTTACAGTTTCTGCCTTACGGTTTTTTTTTCTATTCAAGACCGTTATAAAAAAATTTAAATCTCCCTCATTGCTAAAAAAACCCTTTTCATTAATTTAGAATAAAACATGAGTCGGACAGAAATAAAAAAGAAGCTTCGATGGTGTTTTTGTATTTAATTAATTTTTTAGAATGCTTAAATGATTCTTCATCCTAATTACAAAACAAAATATACCTTTTTCCATATTACTGTTTGAGCTTTCAGTGATAATTTTCATTCTTTTAAAGAATTGATTTGGATTTTATATTTTGAAGCCTTAATATGTTGATAGTAAATTTGAATGTTTTAATAAGAACAGAAAAAAGCAATTATGCACAGATTTTTTGTTATTCTCTTGATTTCTGAAAGTTTAGTAGAAGGAATATGAAAAATAAATTTATATTGACTGTTTTGCTTAATTTAGAGTAATAAACTAAGACTTTAAAAAACTATCTAATTTTTACCCATAATGAGTTTGTACTTATTTTTCAATAGAAATTATTTTAATATGGTATATAAATAAATATTTCAATAAAATAAAATTGCAAACATAAGAGAAATTTTTTGTTAAAATTAATTAATGATAGGCTTTTTTATTTGAACAAACATTTTTAAATAAGTGTATTCTTTGGAAATCAAATATATAGTGAAAGTAATTTTATTAATCAAGTCTTAATTGATTCAAAATTAATTAAAAAACTTTTAATAAATACTGCAAATATGAAACATAGCACCATTTACGTCCATTTAAATTTAAGTTTCTATAATAATAAATTATTGAGCAACTTCTATTCTTTAAAAAGAAAAACAATTTTCTTTAGAAATATAAATTAACTTTCGCGCATGTATTTAATTTATATGCACACACAGAGTGATTATAAAAAACCCAACCCATTATATAAAATGTAACTATCGAACCATTCACAGGAACAGAATATAATTTTTGTTCAAGGTATTTTGCAGTATGCGTTCAAGAATTACATGAACAACAACAATTAAGATCTTACAGTTACAGCGGAAAATTTTCAAAGGCATAGAAAAAAACGTTTCAACGGTGCCTGTAGCAAATAAATCTCTAATGATATACAAATTACGTTTTATTTTAATTTAGTTTTATTAACATCCTGTTTTAAAGCAACACTGCAGCTATATGTTGGGACAGACGTCATAATTTTGAACCGCGGTTAGATAAAGAGGATGATGACACCCCAGGACTGACACCCTCCACCACACCACATCAGAGGGAAGACGTTTGCCCCAGATGGATTTAACGTGCTGCAGACTCGCTTGCAGGATGGTTCTTTGGTGAAATCGGGTCCTGAGCTTAAAACCCTCCTGCTCTAAAGTCGAGATCTGACAACCAGTTCGTCTCGGCCCCTATACAGAAATAAGAAGAAAATAACTAATAACAGCAGAAAAATAATAGGAAACAAAACAGTTTTCACGAATTCACATCACGAATTTTCATCTTGACTTTCTTCAATCATGATGACAATTAGCATGCAGCAGAGGATGCATAGAACCAAAGTACGTACCTTGCCACAAGGAATCTATTGAGCTTCACGTCTCTGTTAAGCACGCCAGAATTGTTTACTCTTTTCTTCTATATAGAAATGATTTTTCAACACATTTGGCCAGAAATTTTAAATACAATACTAATTGAAAGTTTCGGATATTCCTGTTTCACCACGGTCAACAATTTCATAATTTAAAGCTGATCAACTTTGATTGAATTCCGTGTACGGACTGGAATATAAGATGGTCAATGGACTTGTTTTAAATTGAAATTTGCTATAAGGCAGTAATGTTCAAATTTTCATTAATCATTTAGTTATAATTTCAATAGAGTGGATATTTCTTTTCATTTAAGATATTAGTGTCCCAAGAATGTTTTACTAGATATGATTCAAAGGACTAATAATCTGTATAAAATTATGAAATTCCTAATCTATTTACTTCAAACTGCATAACAAATAAAGTTTCACTGCATTTGGATCATTTTTCTTATTATATATACTCTTTGGAAATCATATGTTTGAATCCGCATAGATTGGAATACTTGTGTATAAATAAGCATGTTTGTTCCATATATGCAGAATTATTGAATAAATATTAGAAATGTTTTTAAAATTCACATAAACTTTTTTTCTTGAACTTATCTTTTTAGAAAATGTATTTTGAACCAATTACGTTTCTTATAAACATGCTAAACTCTTAAGTTAGCACTGATTGTTAACTTAATCTTTTAATTTGAGCTTTTGTTAATTTAAGGGTCAAACATTAATTAAAGCTAATTTTTAGTATACATGCATTGATACAGTTTTACTTTTTATTTTGTGTGAAACATATTGCTTGAAATATTTTTTTAATTGATTAAACATTGAAACTTAATTTATACGTTAAAAAATTGGCATCGTAGTATAGATAAATTTTTAATTTTAAGCTGACATAAAAATTATTTTTGTACTGTAATAAATTAGATATTATAATGGACTATAGATGATTTTCAATAAACTCTAATTAAAATTTCAAAACAATCCCTGACATTTGCGCATTTCCTTCAAAGTATTTATAGGAACTAAATTTTTTACTTCAAGGTCAAACTGTCGGAACTATAGAGTGCTAACACACTTATACACACATTAATATATATTATAAAAGAAGATTATTATTTTAAACCGTTTGCGATACGCAATACACACGATATTATTGAAGTAAATGCTAAAAAATTATTGCTCATATTTATATATTATTGAAGCGAACGCTGGTTGTTTATAAATATTTCAATAAGTAAGTAAATGTAACTGAACAAATATCAACCTGACCAATTATAATTGATAAAATATTATCATGATATTTTATCTTTATAAAAAATATTTTATTTACAACTGGGGTGAGATTTTTTTGACTGACCAGTGCTTAAATTCATGTCAGCCTGGAAGGCTTAAGAAGACCCAAACAGCTGTCTGGTTGGAAATCCGCTACTGGACAGAGTATTAAATGAATCATTCCCTTCTGCAACTCCCAAATGGTAGCAGAAGAAATGTCCATTAATTTGTTCTACCAGGGAGACACCCTGTACTCTAAATTTGACGTATCGATTCTGCCAGATCGCACTCTTTTTTTTTTTTTTCAAACGTGCTTTGGCACCACCGGATAGGGGGCTAGGGCGTGACAAAAGAAGAATTGCTGTGCATGACTGGCCAGGGTCAGAGATTAATGAAGGCCACACGTTTCACTCACATTCTCGATAAAGCTTTCAAAATCGATAGAAAAGAAATGGCTCAAATCGGTCCAAGCAGTTGGATCTCTCCGTCGAAGAAGGAAAAAAGGACAATAACAAATGAAAGAAAAAAAAGAACTGAACTGTCTCTATGTGTAAAAATAAATGTCTCTAGAATAGCTGCTTGTGAATAGGCTTTTTCTCGCTTTTACAATTCAATATTGGATTGATTTTCAAACTCTTGAGTAAACCGTCCTCCATAAGGTTTCCAGCATTCTTTAGAAAGTTATAAAAATTTATATTCTACAGCATCGCTTCGAGGGAAAATTTCGACGCCATTTTTGTAGTTCCATCTGGAATAAAAAAGTAGCTCAGCAGTGTTCCGTTCAATTCATAGTGCTTGATCCTCATAGTGTTGCGAGTACTCTTTTATACAAGATTTTTTTTTAAATCTATATAGTTGAATGGTTAGAATATTTTTTTATTGTTCATCTTTTTATGAAGAACCATGCAAAGCACTTGAGGAAATTGGAAACTTTTATTATTGGAAACCAACCTTAAAACATAAAAGAATAAATGCTGTCATAGAAAACAAAAATTCTCAATATGTATTTCACAGAAATGAATTATTACCAGTTCCGCAAAAAAGAATTATTGCATTAAAATATTTAAAGCAATGAATTATATTTGATTCAATTTTCTTGGATAAATTCTCTCGACTTAACAAACATGTAATTTTTATCAGAAATTTATCAATTGCCAATCAACTCCAGCTTTTTATCGTATAGTACACAGATAAAAGTATTCATTATTCAGTTTTTGATTCCAGCTAAGAAAATATTCTTCTCAATATTTGAAAATCCCCTAAAAGTTTAAAGTAGAAATGATGCTTAGAGGAATATATGAAGAAAGTAATAAATAAAGTACAAATAATCTGCGAATCTTTTAATCATTTTCAGTTTATTAATTACAACTACTTAACTTCAATAAATAATATATGCATACATATGGTACACAGTATATACGTATGTATTTATGTATACGTATATGAATGCAGTATAACACACACACACACACTATTATATATTCTACACACATATGTTACACAACAAAAATAATCCATCTATATATGAAATATATTATATTAGTAATAGTATTCATGTTTTTAAACATGTTTCGATAAAAGTACAATACGAGTAACTATGTTTAGTGAATTCGTAAATTATCTGCACATATACACACTAATGAGTTTATATGCCTATCGATAAAAATAGCTAAATACAAGGAGCAATTTCAACGTATAGCATAATTTATCTGTATGCATGTTTCAAAAAAATCACACTTAAAAGAATAAAACGTTTAAAGATCGAGTTCAATTTAAAAACTGTTTTCATACAAATCAAAACGGGTTACAATGAGGGCAAGGATGAGAAAGTAACATGTTAGAAACTGGTTTTCCAATGAATTAAATGATACATTAAAACCTGGAAACTGTTTAACCGTCATATTGTTGATATTTTTCCTGCTTCCGTTCTCTAATAGTTTTGATAAGGTATAAATGCTTTTCTGCGACAAAAATATACGTTACAGAATAAACTTATTCTCCACAAGGATGCATGCTATAGGCTTTAAAAGGTACAATTTTGTAAAAATCATTGAGTTCAAAAACTATTTTTTAACATTATAGTTTATGAAAAAATATTTCAATTCCCAAATACTGAAATCAATCATATAGAGTCCGCCCAGCATAAATGTACCTTAAAAAATTGTAAATGCATCTCAAAAAACGATAAATAAAAAGCTTACATCAAAACAAAATAAATAAATAATGTCTAATTTTCAAATGCAAAATGTGATAAATAAGTGCTAAATATAAAAATGTACATAATTGTTTTTTAACCTTTGACCTATTGTTATGAATTAAGCTCCTCAAAAAATGCAAAAATTATCGCATTCATATGGAATAAAACAAATATAGAAAAGTAAGTTGGTCCTTGAAGGAGAAAAATAATTTAATGATCAGCTTTGCACAGAATTCTTGGTCTGCAAGAACACGACTGCATAAATTCCCGCCCAGAAAGGGGATTTTCTTATCACCAAGAGGTCTGTCTAGGGGGATCTCGTCGTGTATGTTGCCATTAATTAAATAACGAAAACACTGTAACTGAAAGAAAATAAATTGCTGGAAAGGTCAGAAAAAGTAGACAGAATTAGGGAAGATGTATTGTTTTTAATAAAGAAAATCTTATACTTTTATTTACTTATTTAATCACTAATTTCTTTCACTAATAAATGGAACTTTTTCCAAAATACAATCGTGAAGTTTATATGAATCTTTTTATTTTAGATCTCTTGGAGAGTAAATGCAATTTTGGAGTTGCAGCTGCTTATGAACACAAAAAATCAAACACACATTAAGATATAGAGAAAAAATTTAGTACTTTATCATAACATTAAAAATATAGCTTTCTAATAAATTTTGGACCAAATTCTTCAATGGAAAATTTGTATATCTGTCCTTGCATATCAGGATACAATAAACAAAAGGTGGAGGTGGGCTGTATGAAATTTAGCATAGTTTTACTATCAAATACAATTCCCTATAATTTTTTTGACTAAATTCATCTAAAAACTGTGTCTGTTTGCTTATTTATTTGAGGTTATATGTACTGCAACTCAAAAATGCAAAAAGATGCTTGACTCATTGGAAGAAATATTGTTTTAAGGTAATGAATTACAAAGCTATCCTTTGCTTGCAAAATGTGCAATCCGTCTCAAATGGGTGAAATTGCATTAAGTATATTTCTTGAAATCTCATTTGCAAAAATATCTCAAACTTTAGAATCAAAGCGGGAAATATAAGGAAATTCTCGATTCCCTTACTGAATATTAATAGCTTAAATAATTTAATGATAAAATTTAACACGCAAAAGCATATCAATCGCTTTGGTTTATGTTGGATGTTACCTAATATTTTATCTGTTAGGGGAAATTTCCTATAAACTTCTACAAAATCAATGTCAATCAACGGGTCTGATGCAGTGGATATATGTTGAAAGAATACAGCAAAGATAATTACAAATCAGTTTAATTAAATTGAAGAAATGAGTTCACAGGCAGCAAAAACAACGGTGCATACACAAGAATACACTAGACTGCAGCAAATAACGGTAATCGGTAGTTAGTAATCGCAACACTAGAAAGTGATTAGACTCGGTTTACTGACTCGACTATAAGACTGGCTGCACAGCACACGAATTGATGCTGTTTCAATACTTGTCTGCAAGACTTAATGAATGGTTATTAAAAACTTTTATTTAAAAATAAAAGCTAAAATTGGTAGCTTTGGATTTAGACTGTAGACCTCAGACATAAAAAAAGACATCCGACAAAAGACAAGAATAAAGTATTAAAACCAATAAAAACAGACAAATGAAATACGTTAAAAGCAGACCTCTGAAGAGAGTCAACATTTGTTATTAAAAAGATCATGATTAAGCTCCGTTCAACTTCGGCTCTCATTGGATCGGGTTGTACATTTGTTGAAGGAAGTGAATGCAGCAAAAGTTGCAAATAATGTCCGAGTAGAGGTAACCTGGAACGTCTAATGAAAAGAGTCTTTTCTATCAACCCACCATGTCTGTCTTGGATCGAAGAAACCCCACACCCCGGAAATTCAATGTCAGATTGAAAAAATGAATCTCATCGATTTTGTAATGTTTTGTGATTCTAAGTAACAGCATTTGATTATCACCGTAGTATGAAGTTTCCTAGCCTATATACCCTGGTAAGATCAACCATGTCGTTAATTATCCGAGTGCCAATGACAGAGATTTTGTTTTTAATGGCGACAATATCCGGTTTTCTCTTGCCAAAGGGAGTGTCGTTCCATGTAGTTTTTGTTCGAGAGCTCTTCTTATACCATTGTTATTAGTATTGTTTTTGATACGTTTTCCATTATTTCTAGAACAGGCCTGAGCGATATGGTTCAAAGTTCCTTTTTGATTACACCTGCCCTACAGAATTTGTCTTTCTTTGGTTAATCCCAGGAGAATCTTGAGGCCATAGGCAAACAATTGATTCTAGATTTTAAAAGATTAATGTAATCCCTCCCTGTTAGAAATCTATTGTGGAATTGAATACAGCCATATTGAATGGAAATCAAGTGGCTTCTACAAGTGAAGCCCCATCAACTGACTGTTAGAGCTTCTTAGAGAAATAGGAAGCGCTGTCTGTTGCAACAAGGACAATCCTTAGCTATTCATGCTGTCACTGCAAATAATCGTCGGAGGCACCATCGAGTCCAGATACGACAACAAGCCGACAAAGTATCGGAAACCTAGAACAAGGCCCATCAATCCCACCCTCTACGAATAAAAGATAAAGGTAGGTGTTGGGGCAGTCGACAGACAGACGTAAGATCTCCCTGACAAATGCACGTATGCAAGAATCGAATTTGGAGAGTACCCCAGCATGATAGAAGCTCAAAACCAATTGCTGAAGGAATTTTCGGAATTAGAATTTGGAATTATTTTTTAGAATCCAGAGATTTTTCTGGGCGTTTGAGAAGCTTTTTTTATATTTTGAGATAGTTGGACAGAGCTGGAGCGGCATCCTCTGCCAAAAGCCACTTTATCAAAAAGTGGACACAAAAGTATTTAAATTTTTATTGAATTTCCTGAATTGAAAAGTATAACTTTTTATTGAATTTTCAGTCAGAAGGGAAGAGGGTAGAAATTTGTCAATGTGCCTCGTCTTATTTTGATTATTTTGTTCTTAGCATCGGCAGAGATAGAAATTGTAAAAGATTTAGCATTGTTAATTCGAAAGTTAATGGGATCTGTAACTTTCCTGCCCGATCCAAGATATACAACAATCCATTACCGGTAGATGAGAAAAGTCGTCTGCGTTATCAGCAATTGTCATTTCTTACTCCGATATCTACTCGTACAAACACTTTGTTGAAATAAGTGATTATATGATCGATTACTAGATTGAAGAACACAGGTAAAAGCAGATCGCCCAGACCAAAAGCTGAGCACAGGAGTGGCCAGGATAAGGAGAGCAGCTTTTTATCCTGGCCACTCTTGTTATTACTATCGTATTATAATTATTACAAAAGGTTTTTATAAAATCAATAAAATTAGGATCCACATGTCGGTTTTAGAGATTGAAATATCGTTTAAATACGTCTGATGGAGTCAAAAGCTTGCGTATACCTATTGAGGCAATATATCTTCGTCACCTGGCCATCAACAATGAATTTCTTTGGAATAAAAACTGTCTTGTACCCTGTAGCACTATTCCGGAATTAAAACAAGAAATTATTGAATAATTTCACCAGCTCTAGACACCGCAATACCTTCAGGTCTGTAGTTATCATATCTTCTGAACCAAGAGCAGTGCTATTCATAGGCATCTTTCTTTCTAATTCTTCAAAAGAAATCGGGGTCATCAGGTCAATAGCAGAATACTTATCTAAAAGAATCAGTCCACATCTCAATACTATCTTAATACTTGTCTTTAGGAATCAGCACATGACCCAATACTGAACTTGTAAGTCGCTGGAGCTCAACTGAATTGATTCGTCATTTGGAGCTTTATTCATCTGATTCACTTCAGTTTAGCCACCTGGTTTTTTAAATTGTACACTGGTTTTGGTTTGTATACACCATTTCTTATAATTATAACAATCATTTAAATTTACTAAAAAAAATCATTTATTGAAAGTGTGGATTTTTTATCGTATATGAAGCGAATGAATCAATAAACAGTGGAATATTAAGTTATATTCTTATAAACAGGATTCTTATTGAATGTCATTATATTTTATTGACTGCAGTTAAAATTTTATGTATCGGCTAATTTATGTGTGTGATGCAAGAATGAAAAAAATATTGCAAATGCTTAGAATTTCATTTTATTCATTAGGAAAATTTATAGTATACGTGGGATTTCTGAAATATGTTACTTTCACTGTTAAGAATTAGAATGATATAATATAAATTTGCAATCGTTTTATGAGTGCAATTCTGATCGAATACCATTTATGTTCCGTAAAACTTAAGCTTGATAAAAATTCCGGTTACAAATTATCTTTCAAGCTCTTATTTTCATTATTATTTTCCTTTCAAAGTTTTGAAAGAAAAAAAAAAGAGTACAAAAGAATATTCTGCTGTGATCTTAGAAATATAATTCGAATCTTTTTTTTTCTCCTTTTTACTATCCTTTTAAAACCCACCGACGGAATTCTGACAGACGGTTCTTTTCATAACAGCTGAAACATAATAATAAACTACGACTCCATATTTTACTCAAACCATTTACTTTCCCCCATTTTTTCAATGAATTTGTGGCTATTATTTGTCAAATATGAGTCGTCAGATAGTTTAGTTGATATCATTTGCTTGTCATCCGTGATGATAAATGTATGATAAAATATTACTTAGCCTTTTGGGGTCGACGACTGAGGCTATTTTGAAAACCTTATCTCCGATTTTAAATCATCTCTTACATCACTCAACGTTATCAATAATGGAGGTAAGAGGCAGTGAAGCAATGCAAATATTATGTATATAACATAAAATACAGTTCAAAGTGTTACAACACGAAATATGTAAGTAAATATTTTCCTGCATACTTCCTTATTTTTTTAAATCATTTTGTCGTTTGTTTTGTTTTATGCAACTTGACTTGTACTTTTTTTTTGTAGCTATGTAATTTTGAGGACACATTTTTATTACCTTATGTTAAAAGGATCTCAAATTTTGAACGATAGTATTTAAAATTATAATATTCTCATGACCTTACACTTTTTCATATTTTCAGATATCATATATAAATGAGACAATTTAGATATCAGATCATTATAATTTAATAAATTTTGTCATCATTCATTAGCATTAGATTATGGTACTAAATAATAATAATTTGCAAAGATATTTAGATATTCCCAAATGCTTATTATGAAGAATAAAAAATTAAGAACTAGTAATAAAAAATAAATAAGTTTTTTTACTACCCTCAGATGCGGGTGATTTTTAAAAAAATGTTTAATTACTTATTTTAGAAAAGCTCCAAAAAGCTATTTATCATTTACCAAAAAATTTACAATTACAATTTAGCATTTTAATAGTTATCCCTATTTTAATTACCTTATCTCTCTCTCTCCCTCTCTCTCTTTCCTATTTCTTAATGATGTAAATTTAAAAACCGGTTTCTAAAACATTTTTATTATTTCCCTTAGTGCATTAAAAATAAATTTTAAAAGTTTTTAGAGCATACTTGTGTTATTTTCATTAGTGTATTAAAAAATAAAATTGAAAACAAGTTTTCAGAGCAAACTTTTATTATTTTCATTTGTGTACTAAAAGTAAATTTTTTATCTAAATTATTTCCTAATTTTTAGTCTTTAATTTTCTAATTCAATAAAATATATATAATTAATAATTATAGGTAATATAAAATTATGAAATTATCTATTTCACTCAAATTCATTGTTAGATGGCACCATTGTTTTAAGTCAAAAGTTGATTCAGTCAATCAATTGATAATTTTCCAAAAATATTAAAATTATGAATTTTCATCGAGAATAAACAATGTATAAAATTATTAAGCTACTGAATAGCAGGAAGTGAGTGCAAGTAAACATTCAATCTATATATATTAGATTCAATTAATGTATACAATATTAAATCATTATAACATTCAACATTTATTTTAACACTCAACCAATACTGGCAAAAGTAAAAATTTAAAATAGTCATTAGTCAGTTTTTTTAATATTTCAATATTCATTTCCGAGTGCCTTCGGGCGGGACGCAGAGTCAATAATATGGCTTATAATTAGAATCACATTTAGCCATTATATTCATTATACCATTAAAAAAAGTATGAGTGTTATGAATATAAATTGAAAATTTTCACATCTTTTCGTTTCCTTAAATAAAGTTGTATCTCTATTTTATTCTGAATATTTGGCTGGAAACAAAAACTTTATATCATTATTTAGATGCATTGTTTGCATTTATACAGAGAATTGATTTTTTTCTCCTGTTGTATAAAGCAAAGTAAGAATAAAACTCAAAGTTCAACGGATAATATTCTTGAATAAAAAAGTAATTTATAATAATTTTCCATGACAATATTTTTCTTCTTCAATAAAAATTAATCGTTGAAATGGCTGACTGAGGCAGAAAATAATAATTTAGAAAATTATCAAAAGTCGTAAGATAAAAAGATGGATGATTAACACACATGTTAACTCAAAATTAAACAGAATGTTAGAAAATTGTAGAAATGTAAAAACAAGTCAAAACCCATTCTTTAGGGCTTTGTCACTTAAAATTCAAACAAACACAAACAAACAAGTCACTTATCTAGGGGAATGTAAAAGAAAGCTAATTGTGATTTTATGGTTCAGGCTACTCTCACCTAAAGTGTTCTAGTTTGCTCTTGTTATTGGACCAAGTACAGATGAGTAGAGGGGGGAAAATTATAAAACAGGTTTTCCGCTTAAATAAATGTTATTAAATCGTGTAGAAAGTATATATACGAAAGTCCTAGTTATCTTCAGAAATAGTCTACAACGTATTAGATGCCTTTACTTAAGTGAACCTTTCAAACATTTTATTTCAACTTTATTATCAAAATTTTCTAAAAATGAATCGTTTGAATCAAAGAGCCACCAGCAGCACAAAACTTCTATAATTTGATACAGTTGAACAAAATGAACTTTTAAAGAAATTTCTTCTCATTTTCTGCTGCAAGTTAAAGTGTTAAGAAAAGTCGTCAGAACGGTATTCTTTCAAAGAGAATTTTTCTCTTTGAACATTTCCTTCCGAATGCTTTGAAGTGGACAGAAAATTCGAGACAGACTCTACGTAAAAAGTCCATAAAAAGCTCCACATATCACAGGGAACAATTGCAACTACTCCTTCTTCGAAGGATACTTTTCTTTTCATTGTGTCCGGTGTCAGCTCTTGTGCTTCAAGATGCGTTTCAATGGGAGTGTCGTTCCGTTTGACGAGTGTCCGCTGAAGACAGCTCTGAATTATTTGCCATTTTCATCCTAACCTTTAACTCTGTCTCGCAGTAATGGCAAGAAATGTTTTAATGCAATTTATTGAGAACACGTCTTTATTTGCTAGATTATAAAGATTACAGTCCTTATTTAACAATCATTTTTTACTATTTGTGCAATTAAAGAATGATTATTATTAACCTTTTTAAGAATAATTATTAATAATTATCTTAAATCAAAATACTGGGTGGTTACAGTTAAGTTTGCTATGGCCATAAAAGGAAAATTACTGAATCAATTGTTAGCAATTATTTAAAGTAGGTCATAAAAATTCTTTTCCGACAAAAAACAAAAAAGTTCAAAAACTCCCCAACAGGGAAGAAAGGCGTTGTATCAATATTGTTAAGCAAAATAGATATGAAGACACCAGTTTAAAATGTGTTTAGTCGTTTCTGAAACGTGCTACAAAGCATGTTCGATGTGTGTTATCACAAAAGTATTATTTATGGTGATAATCTAAACAATTTGACGAAATTGAAAAATGCAATACACCAACATGTGCGTAACATTCCTCCTGATATGCTAAGAGCTATTGTTGAAAATGCAATAATGCAATTTTCCTTTCAGAAAAGGGTCACCACATTGAACACGTTTGTAACACGTATCAGAAAAGATTCAAGACAGTTTAAACTGATAAATTCTCGTCTTATTTTGCTTAATAACATTGAATACAACTCCATGTCCCCAATGGTGATTTTTTTTATTGAAAAGAAATTTCCATGGCTTCCATTAAATTATTACCAGGTTTGATAGCATTTGGTCCAGTAGTTTTCATTTCATGACCATTTCAAAATGTAACTTTAATTATAAGTACCCTACACTCCTACATGAATTTAGCAATTTTTCTTTGTTTGACCATTTTTATAAAAGTTATTCATGGTCAAGATCTAGAAAAAATATTGGTTTTCATAAATCATGGAAGTTATGTTTTTCTTTAGACAAAAATTTCTTTAAATACTTATATATATACAGTACGAGGTACAGAAATTGCTCTTATTATCTTTTGTCAAATGACAACAGTCAATGATTAACAATCTCATCATGGTAAACAAACCATCAAAAGAATCTCAAGTCTGCATTGAATCAACCGATTACTTATTTAATAATGAGAACTGTTAAATATTATTAGAAATCCTCTAGAGATGATACATCGTGTCTTAAATTTTGCATTCCGTCAGAGATGAGAAGACCTAAAAAATGAAGAAATAGATTTCGAAACTGAAAGTTTAATTGCCCATGAAAATATATCTAACCATTGCCAGATCGGTATCTTTGTTCATTGCAAATAGAGATTGATGTCTACATTGTAGTATCTTCGGAAACGATTATTTGACCAAAGTGGAATTTGTACTGTTTTTTTATTATATATATATATATATATATATATATATATATATATATATGTATAGGCAGAAAATTTTTTCCTCAATTTTATAATAATTTTTTAACACAATATCTATTACATAACAAATAAACACTTAATATGATTTCCGAACGCTTTGTTGTCAAAGCACTCAACCACGTGCAATTCCCAACCATTCTTAATACAAGCCCTTTTTAATTTTTAATAAAACTATTCGATTGAAATAGCATTTTCAGTCACTTATAGCAAGTGAATGCTTTTCTAAATGCAAATAAAGTATTTAAAAGCCTAAAACATTTAGTACTAAAAAACTCAAATTGGCTGAAACTGGCACTAAAGCTAGATAGTATATTTGAGAATTCCTAAGACGCTGTCAGAATTTTTAACGCAGTTTTTTCATATAAAACAAATTAACACAGGCAATAAATTAGAAAAAAAAAATTACTTTTGCAAAGTGATATTTTTTAAGTTGATATCTTAGATACTAAATATAATATCTTTTGCATCGGTTGTCCTAATAGGATTTTCGAAACGTTCTGAAACAATATTATA
>JAPMOQ010046955.1:840611-881564 GCA_026543055.1 Argiope trifasciata
TATATATATATATATATATATATATATATATATATATATATATATAGTTGAATTCAATTCCTGTTTTGAATTAATTTTTTGACCTACTTAGGTCAGCAAAAACATTATTTTAGTTATTTTTTATTAAATAATTATCAAAAAAAATTGATTTCGGCAGAAATGAATTCCATTCTTCATCTTCACGTGGAAAATACTGAAATCCTTGCATTTTACTAATTGAGCTACAACCTATTGATTTCAATTTTCTTCACAAGCTATAAAAACACTATTTAAAGTATTAATTAAATTTAATTAATGATTAAACATTTTAAAAAACTGCTTTAACATTAAATGTCATCAGCTACAACTTTAAAAAATGTATTTGAATCGGAGTGGATCAATAAAAAGTATTTTATTAGTTAATGAAAATTTGAACAAGATATATAAATACTATAGAGAGAGTGTGAATTAATAGCAGGAATTGAAAAGTTCATCCATCATGGTCATCAGAACTTTAAAATCAGTTAAGTTTGCAGATAAGCTGCTCATTTAAAATCCTATAGCTAAAGGATTTTAATTTCATTACAATAATATTTTGTCAAAAACTGCAAAAAAAAAAATCATAAAACGTTGCCGAAATTTAGCAAACAATCAAAGTAATGTCATTAAAAAAACTATTTTCGAAATTAAAATGAAATAAAAATAAGTTTTTTGCAATAATATTTAACATAATCATCGTGGAAAAACAAAGTTTCATTTAATATTTAATTATTTAAAATTTCAGAAATATGAAACTGTTCCAAAATGCATATTCCTATTCTTCAAAGTATATCTATAACAAATTCTGAAGTATTAGATTAAAAGATCTCTCCTAAGAATGGTCAACAAGCAGTCATACGCATATTCGCTATTATTAGTAGAGATTTATTAGGAAATAATAATTAGAAACTCATTTCCTAACTAAGGGAATCCACCTTTATTGGAGAAGCCATGCATTCACTTGCTCTTGTTTACTTTTGGTCGTTATAAACATTTATTATTTTCCTGGAGGGATCATATTTTAATATCATAGGGTACTATTATTATTACTACTACTTGGAATTTTAATAATGAAATTGCAAGCTTCGGTCAGGAGCTTTGCCTTCCTTCCGAAAATCCATTTAGTCAAACAACACAAGCTGCTGCAGTTACCAATATAAATTTGCTAGGGCAATAAACAAAGTTCAGATGCAGAATTTCAAAGTAACTACTGAGTTCAATGTTTATCTTGTGATTTGTTTATTGTATGTTTCAGAGTCATATCCTGTGATATCGAATTTCGAATTCTAAGTTGAAAATGATAACTTAAATAAAGTACTGGTGACATCAAAAAATCTTAAAACTCTGCAAGACATGATGTCAAAAATTGTCAGATTTTTTTTTTACCGACTATTTAAATGTTTTAATGTATCTGGATTTTTATTGTTGTGAAATGATAATTATTAGGAATATTGAGCATTTTAAGGAGATTTTTTTAACGTGCTGGCTGGCTCCTTGTTTAACAGAAATATAAGTGTATGGGAAGATGAGAAAGATCGGTGATTGACCAATTTGTGGCTGGAGCCCAACTACTTTGAAAAGGATATCAGTTTGGGAAATCGATCAGTGTTATGGACGGGTTATGTTAAAGACACTGCAGTCGATCACAACAAACCCTGTCAGTACTGCTACATGGTGGCTGGGTGAACAGTACATAAGAAGGGCAACGTTTTTACGGTGCAGAGACTTCTTTTGTACCCAATGTCTACACAAGAAAAGGTCCACTTAAGCGAAAGTCAGACCCTTCATAAAAAACAATTCCTAGTTTGTAACACTGCTTAAAGGTGATAGATTCTAAACTATTTAGGATTCATCTTCTTTCAGTACAATTTTTGTTCCAGTCTATTCTATCTCATGTAATTTAAATATATGGTTATTGATTATTTCTAGATTGTATAATTTCATTTGCATCTTAGATGTACCAGCAGCATTTGTGTACTCTAAATGTAATATATCTTCCTATTAATTCTATCCTTGGCTTAGAAACATTTTTCTTAATAAGCTAATTTCATAAAAATTAACCATAAAAATAAAAAATTGCTTTTAATTTTATGGTTTGTATTTTCTCGGTTAGCTGAAACATTCTCCAACCTATAAAATTACTTGCATTTAACAAATTTCGTTTTGCAATGTGGAATAATTCTATTAAGAATTACGATGAATGTATCCGAGTTTCTGTGCTTTTTAACGTTTTGCAGTCACATTAATTAACCTACAGATAACCAAATTTAGTATCTATAGATTTTGGTAACTTGGCATCACATGATTTCAACAATTGTAGATTGCAATCAATAGTAAATACTCCGATAATATTTTAGGCAGAGTTATATAGTCATTGTTCGAAAATCATTAAGGAGGAATAAGATAAGTGAAATAAATCTCTAAATACCCTGAAACCATTTTTAAAAAATTGTAGCGATACTTTTAGAGTAAATTTAGTACTGAAATTCAACTTTCAAACATAATTTCAGAATCAAAACCTGCTTTGTTGAAGGAGGGTGGAGTTTCTCTATATATATGACATGAAATTTCAATGTATTTCATTAACTTTAGATATAACATAAAGTACATATTTCAGACAGAAGGAGATACAGTCCTCCACTAATAAAGTTTTCTAAATAACTGGCAGCTACTAACATATATCACACCAAATAAAAAAGTAATATGCTAAATATGTTACAATAACAAAAGCTTAACACTGAAATAAATGATTGAATACTCAACATTGCTTTCATCAAAAATTACTTTATCTTATCAAAGAAAAATAAATTTGAAATTGGATTCGCTCTAATTTGTTGATTTTAATTCAAGAATCAAGGTTAATTACAGATTTAACTGTAACTCAAATTTGCAATTTATTTTTCATTTTAAGTATTAAATACATCATATCTTCAAAGAAAAGTAAAAAATACTATGGAATATACCTTGTAATTTTGAGTCTTGGTAAGATGGCGAGAACATCACGACTGCTGAGTCAGTAACGTCTGTTCATTTCTCCATTCCACATCGGAAATCTTCGATCCCTAAGGAGGAATCTGAATATCAGTCCAACACGACCTCAGAATTAAATTCTAATATATTTTAGGTCAAAAATAAATTAATTTTCTAATTATTTTTATTTTCGATCTTTATTTTATCATTAGGTGATTCATGATCAGCAACTTAGATGGATCATGGAGCACCTAAAAAATGAAAGTGTTTGAGATATGCTGAGCTGTATAAATGTCGTTCATGTTCACATTTTACAAATCGTTTTCTGGTTTGCTATAAATTTTGAGGTTTGTTAGGAGATGGGTTTTTAATTTTAGTTTTCTAAACTTTAAATAAGATAAGTGTATGTAAGAAGAAAATGAATTTATTCCCATAAGTTATGTGCAATCAATTACTTTCTAACATACCTATCATAAAGAATCAGGTATTTATCGCACATGTAAACCATATATCCTATCTTCTCTTCGACGAATTTGCCACGGATTATCTTTAAATTTCTTTTGCATTGCCTCATTAATCTACAAACGCTAACTCTTTAACCAATTCAGTGAAAAGGTGAAAATCAATCGTCTCTGTGCTGTTTGTTCAATGAAGAAAGACGAACAGGCAAATCTGTCAACAGAAGACTTAGTTCAATGAATTAATTACACGATTCGAAAGAAGGAAATTAAAAGAAGGGTGGTCATATGAAATAACAGTTTGTTCAAAGGAAGGAAGTAGGAAGAGAGGATTTTAGAGATGGAGAATAACAAAATTTCATCTATTATATATATAATTCTTAAAGCACTTTAAATACTTGATGAAATAATATGCCATATACATTAATGATTTACTACATTCAAAATTTGAACTGTAGCAAAATTAAATAATAAAATAACATTTACAAAGTTCCATCAGCCAGTATTCTAAAATAATAATAATTTCCGACTGTTGCTAATGCCAAAAGTGAAATGCACTTCAGCTATAAGAGCTCCTGTTACCAACGCCACAGGTAGCTCCCCTCCACCAGCGAGATTTTAGGAGTACCGCCGATTAAATCGAACACGCCGTCCGGAGCAGGTAACAGTCTCTGGAAACTCTCCTGATGTACTTTGCTTGCTGAGCCCAAGACTTAGAGGTTGAATGTCGAGTTTCGTCACAATCGTGAAAAACATAAGCAGGTTTCACACGGTCGATGTTCACTGTGAGTCCTTTTCCATGCTTGTCGATTTTGAAGCTTTTCTCTATACTATGGAGAACCCGAAACGGGCCCTCATAAGGTGGTTGAAACCTTTTCCTGACAGCATCCGTCCGGAGGAATACACAAGTGCATGTCCCAAGATCTTTGCTGACAACACTGTTTGCTGACGGTGGAGCTGCGGTTTAGGAGGCAATAGTCGCTGCATTACCTCTTTCAGTTACCTTTCAAAGGTAGATGGATCGGGACTGTCCACAATGGACTTAAAAATTCCCCTGGAAGTCGAATAGAAGCACCATATAACAAGCTCTGCAGTTATCGCTTCCAGATCCTCCTTCCATGTTGCTCTGAATCCCAAGAGAATTGTCGGCAGTGCTAAGGACCATTGCACTTTTTCATGTCGCCATGATGGCTTATTTTAGTTGCTGGTGGAATCTTTCGACTTGTCCATTCGTAGCTGGATGGTATGATTCTGTGCGCTGCCGAGAAGTACCTAGGTATATGGTTAGGGCTTGAAAAAGTGAAAACTAAAATTGCGTACCTTGGTCCGGTGTTAATCTGAGTAGTGATCCAAATTGGGCTACTCATCCAGAATAAAAAGCTGTTGATATAGTGTTAACTGATATATCCATCAAAGGGAATGCCTCTGGTCATTTAGAAAAGCGATCGACGCATGTAAGGCAATATCTAAAGCCTTCAGAAGGGGGGAGAGGTCCCACTATATCAATGTGAACCTGCTCAAACCTAGCAGTAGGAGGTACAAAACCAAGCCTTTGCAAGGTCCATTGCTGAAAAAATCTTCTTACCTTTGAGCACCCGCAAACAGTCTTGGATATGTAGCACTGGATAGCAATCCAGGACTTTCCCACTATTGAGCTTCCTGAAATCTCCACAAGGACGCCAATCTCCAATGCTTTTCGGAACCATGTGAAGAGATGAGGCCCAGCTGCATTTCGAAGGTCTACAAACCCTTGTTGACACCGGAAATTCAAATTCGTGCTTTGCAGCCTTTAGTTTGTCAGGCGGGAGTCTTCGCTGTCTTCAGAATATTGAGGGTCCCGTAGTTTGAATGCAGTGCTTGACCTCGTGCTAAGCCTTATGCATCAAACTAACTTCAGTGAGAGAAGGAAACTCAGACAGCAGTTGATGAAACTCTGTATGCCCCTTGATTGTTTTTATGACGGCATTCTGGCCTCCTCTCACTATTCCTCTTGACTGAAGTTTTGTAAAAGGGTCGATTAAGCATCCTTGATAAACATCAACTAACAGTCCAAAGTGACGCTGGAAATCAGTCCCGATTATCGATTGCGTGACATCAGCGATAATAAACGGCCATCGGAACACTCTGCGTAGGCCGAAGTTAAGTGATAACAGCTGCTAACTGAAAGTCGCAAGGGTGGTAACATTTGCTGCGTACAGCTTGAGCGAAACTGGCCGGGAATGTTTTGGTGCCAATGAGCGAGGAATGACTGAGATGTCTGCGCCGGTATCAATCAGATATCTTGAGCTTATAGATTTATCGGAAAAATACAATTGGTTAATCTCAGGTATGCCGCCTCCCATTGGCTCGAGTGAAGGCCGGTTTAGCTTTCCGGATGAAAGGAGCATGACTTAGTTCACTTCGTCGCACATTCCTTGAAACATCGGTGGTACCAACAGTGTTTGTGGTTTTTGAAGTCTCTGCTGCCCGAGCAGCGAAGGAAACGAAGTAGGGCGTTAGAGCGTTCACGTGTTTTCAGATGAGACAATCGAGACGAAATGTCCAAAAGCATGGTTTTCCGCTCCGTGTCTCCCGGTTCAACTAGTTGAATCGAAGGTGTGCAACAAGCAGCTTCCATAATTCCAGCCACCATCTCAGCTAACTTTTCCCCTCCATCAATAGATATAGCAAAATTCTGTCGTACATTAGTTGGAAGATGCTGCTGAAAAAGAGATTTAAGCAAATCATCGGAAATTCAGTTTCCATCTTTGCTTCTCATCTCCAATAAAAGACATGAGGGCTTGTGACCCCCGATCTACATACCATAGATTAGGTTTCAGAGGCGTTGTTCTTCACTGTCGGAATATAGAGAACATAGCCGGGTTTTGAGTGCAGTATATGAATTTTCTGCCGGTGGTTTTAAAATAAGATCACCCACAATATCTAGTTCTTAAGACTATAAAGCAGAGACAACATGGTGAAATTTTGTAATCTCCATGGTGATTCCAGCTATCATAAATTGGCTTTCTATCTGGCCGAAATAAAATCTCTGGATTCGCTCGCTAAAATGGTGGAGTTTTTACTGTAACCCGAGCTATGTTGGGGGAAGCTTCGCTTTCTTCTTGCGACATTATAAATTTCAAAAAATAAACAAAATTATTTTTACAAAAATGTTGCAATCACTACTAATAACTTCTACCGCTGCAGAAAGTTCTTTCGGTAATGTAATTGGCTGATGTAAACGGATTGAAAATCACGTATTCAAAGTGCAAAGGTCACCAGTTTAGCGATGGAGAATAATAATATTATATATATATATATATATTATATAAAATTAACAATTCTTAAACTTCTTTAAATACTTGATGAAATAATATACCATACACATTAATGATTTACTAAATTCAAAGTTTGAACTGTAGCAAAATTAAATAGGAAAATGATATTTACAAAGTTCCATCAGCCTCTTATTCTAAAATAATAATTTCCTGTTGTTGCCAACGCCAAAAGTAGAATGCACTTGAGCTATAAGATATTATGTTGCCAACTTCACAGGTTGCAACATGAACGAATCGCATGGTTCGAAACAAGTAAATTGGAAGAAGGAGAATCACATGAACACATAGCTTAGTTTGAAACAGGGAAAGTTCGTCTAGTTCGCCAGAGTTTGCGCTAGTGGGAGCGCATGAACGAATAACATGGTTCTATCAACTAATCATAGGGTTAGGAAAAGGGAATACGAAGTGGAAGAATGATCGCATAAACGAATCACATAGTTCGAAAGAAGTATAATGGTAGAATCCCAGAGAACGAGCTCTGCGACTATCAAGTTAAAATTTCGATTTTGATTGATAATTCTTAGATTTATATTGGGGCTACATATTTTTTTTAAAAAAGAAAATACGAACTTCTAGACTCAAAGGAGCTTAAAAGCCTGTCTCACATGAAAGCGAAGATGTTCTTCGAAAAGGGAATCGAAAACTTGGTCCATTAATATTATAAATAAATCTACAACTTCATGATGATTAAATCATTAAGCAACCATGTCTGCATATAACTTTTGTTTTAAATTTCTTTTTTTTTCTCCTTTTCTTATGTTACATCGAAACTTGAAAGACTATCTAGTTTGGTCTAACCCAAATATACTTGCATGTTCTCTAATAAATATGCTATTTCCCCCTCTCCCGCAAATGAATAGTGAACCATGAAATGGGCAAAAAAGTCTCGTAAGGCATTGTAGAGTACAATTGTTACGAAATATCAAAAGTGAAAATAAAACCTTGGCGAGAAGATAACTGATACTCAATCTATTGTTTGATCCCTGGCGGGATTTTTGGCGCTCAGTTCCTGAAATACAGTTCATAGTATCCGAAAATAGAATTTGCTTAAATACAATTTCATAACCTATTATAACAAAAATATGATGCAGAATTACAATTGCAGTTACAAAATCACATATAAAATTTTATTTACATAAATTACTGCATTTTTGAGTTACCTTGTTTACGTGTTTCTAAAATTGTAACCAAACAGACGGTCAGCTCCTTACTGGGTTTGACTTAGACTGTGATAAATATCTACAGTATAGAAGCTGAATCTATGCACCGAATTGTATTCATCCGGTTCTCTTCATCCTGCCAACTTAAAAATAGTCGGACAGACAATCTTCCTCTGTATGGATTTTGTTCAAAATTAGCCAAAAATTTGCAAATTTGATCTAACTATAATATTCCAGCTTTCAGACATCTTGCTAAAAGAGCTTTTCAGATATATTTTTCATACATAGGTAAGCGAAGAGACATATTCCAAAAAAATTGTTTTTCGAATTTAGGGGGTTTTCAAAATATCGATTCCAAATCTTTTACAGTTTACAATTTTTGTTTCGTTTTGTTTTTGTTTAAGAGAAAATAAGAAAACGACCTTTGCAGTGCTTGTGTTTCTTTAATAAATCTTTTTCTTATAAATTAAATTTTTGTTGCTAAGGAATTAGTATAAAAAATCAACTTAATTCACTAAAAAGCAGAAATATTTTTAAGGGAATAAAAATATTTCTAATTAACCGTCTCCAGACGTATCCAAAATGGTAAAAAAAAAACATTTATGTTTATTACAGTCATCTTAATCAAACAGTGAAAAAAATTTCATGATCTTATTCAGAAGTTATTATCTAAGAAGATAAGAAACGGTATATTTTTGTTTACATACCCGAAGCCATATATAAAATCTCGAAGAAAACAACCTCTACAGCTTCTTTCAGCTTGTGTTTCCTGTTTTGGGAAGGAAGAAAATGGAACGGAAGCCAAACAGAATAACAGAGATTAAGCTTCTATAAGAAATACAGAGCATTCCTAACGAAATGTAGAAAATCTCATTTTACCATTACGGATTTATTTGTTTTACTTTTATTTGTAATTTTTCCATTACTAAAATAGGAAGTGAAGTAATTTTGTCTGAGGAGTCTTGGAGAGCGAAATATGACTGAATTCGTACCACATTACACGTCAAAGAAAATGACTGATTTAGAAATGTGGTTTAAACTTTTAAAGAACCTCGATTCGAAGTTTTTTTTTTAAATTCGAAGTGCATACATGTAGAGTAGTGCAAAATATAAATAGTTCAGAAGCATAGAAATAATTCAAAGTAAATGTACGAGAAATTATATTTTTGGTCCTTATGATAAAGGGATTCATCAATTTTTTAAAGTTTTTTGTTGGTAACATGGCAAAATAATCGGAATAGAAATTAAGACGGGAAAAAGTACTTGGGAACATATTCGAAAAGTATTTCTTTAGAAGGGAATTTTGCTAAGAAAATAATTTAAATCTTAACTGCGGATGTGTGGTCTATGAGACCTCTAGCGATTAACTTTCGTTTACCCCTATACTACTTTTAGCTCAATTGAATGGATTGACCTTGCAACTTCCTGTTTCCTGACCTTCAATACACCTGAATTTTTCAACCGATTTTAGCCGAGTGTTTTTAAAATAATTCAGCTATTTCTTTTAGTGACGTCACTTAGACCGCTCTCCCCCCCCCCCCCTGTTAGTGCCCTAATGATAAACAAGGCTTAGCAAATGGTGCGAAAACATGGGCCCAGAAAAATCCTCCACTCTATTGATTCTATTATGAAACAATGCTCCAGACACTTTTAAAGGAAGTTGAAAGTGACTTTAGTGATAAGGATAACTGTACAGAGGAGTTTTTCGATGAAAATTCGAATTCAACTGATTCTGATAAATATGTTCAAACACAATTTTTCTAGTGATAATGCTTTATGAAAAATTTATAAAAAATTTTAATTTACCAATATTTTATATTATATATATATATATATATAGAGAGAGAGAGAGATTACAGAATTTATGGTCTGATTTTTATAATAGCTCTTAAACCTAAGTTTAAAATACCCTAGAAAACCCTGCTATGAAGTCACAGAAGCTGATAAAAAGAGGGCTAATTTTTCCCATTATCAATTTTTTTAAATTTTTCATATAATTGGTGAATTTTACATTATATTTTTTTCTATATACCTTTATATACTGGAAAAATAAATATAATTTATAAAGTCTAAAATAATATGTTTTTTTCAAGAATATTATTTATTGTTACATGTAATTTGTGATGAAAATGTATGTTCCAACGCATTTACTTTTTTCAGTGATAAATTATTTTGAAAAATTTCTAAAACATATTTATATAGAAAGAAAAATGCCTACAGAATATAATAGCTCATTTTCAATCCAATACTTTCATTAGAAAATTTGATTCGAGTATAAAGAAAATGCAGTCTTCTTGACCGCACGTCCTCTGTTAAGGGTTAAGATGCATTAAATTCAAGTAAATGCTTACGCTAAACGTTAGAAACAAAAAATTAAGCAATATAAAAATTCAAGTTGAAGGTAATCCTGAAGTCGAGCGATTGGAAAATTATATTTAAATCAATCCTAGTCAACAGATTCATTGCCACTTCTCATCGAAAAAAACTGATCTGTTTTCTCAAATTATTGTGTTGCATTAACGGGCTGGTATTTTGGTAACTCATCCTATTAGTTGGTAAGAGTTGTTTTATTATTCAACATTTCTCTCATTCAAGCATTTTGTAAATAAAGAGCGATTTTGTTCTCCTCCAGCATATTATAAATAAAATAATTAGAAAGACGAGTGCCAAAAGGAAGAATGATTGGGAATTCAGCTTCAAATTATTTTTTCATGTGTAGGTATAATTCGCCCATAGGGGCACAGGTAGAACGCGCCCGTTCGTATCGGATCGTATGAGCAAACTGTGGGAAGTTTTTTCTTAAATAATTCTCAAGGGGATTTTAATAGGCACTTCTTTGACATATTTCGATTTAGAAAGGTCATCTTAGGTATAGTTGAAAGAAATGAGATGGTTTTAGATTTTTTTTCCTTTCTCTTATAGTGAGAGAACCATAGTAACAACAATTTTTAGATCGTTTGTTAGAAATAAATAAAAACGCGGAATTTGTATTAAGAAATAAGAAAAAATTTTGGAACTAAGTAGCATGGAATAATTTTAAAATAAAAAGGGGAAGTTAGTACGTTTAATTAATATTAATAATCATTTTTTTCAATAAAAGGCATGATTCGTACACTTGGACAAAAGTGGAAAGCGTTCGTTCTCACCAGATCCTGAGAGGAAAAGTGTGAGAAGATTTTTCTTAGGTATTTTTCTAATGCATTCTAATAGGGATATCTTTCACACATGTTTTATGAAAAGGGATTTCAGGTGTCATTGAAAAAAATTGCTTGTGTGTTAGAGATTTTGTCCCTACACTTCTAGTATGAGAACAAAATGTAAGCAATTTCTCATAGCGTGTGTTAGAAATTATAAAGTATAAAAATTGAGATTTGTATGCATTAGAAAATAGACAAGTTCAGAATAAAGTAACTTGGAATAATTTGAGATTTAAATTGAATAAAGATATATCATTACATATATGCATCTTTTCAAACTATTTATTGAGTTTTGTGAACTTCTGCTTCATTGATCTGAATCATGTTTTTACAGGATGAGACCATCGCTCAGTCCCTGGCCTTGTTCGACACTGTGCTGTGAAAACCTGTCCTCCGCTATTGAATACTCTTCCACTCTAAAAGCAGCCTTCCAACTGTGCTAGTCATCTCTCGCACATCTCATCAGAAGAAAATTATATGACTTGGTGCCCCTGCTGGTGATTTATATCGTGAACCTAATGTTTTTATGACCTTCTGTGAGACGATGTACCTCATTATCAAAGTGGAGTAGAATATTAGGACACAAACATTTTACGATTAAGATCTTGGCATGGCAGATTTTACGACTTGTTCCTGTCTGCCATTGATATTCTGAAGATTTGCTGCTGTGCTCTTTGCACTGATGGTACGCTTCGTATATTTTTGTGAACTTACCCACCTCTGTTAAGTGTGGCATATTTCTTGTATGTAATAACACGTGTATTTTGGATAACTTGATATCATTGTATCTAGAGGAGCTGTGTACTTCCTATTTCATATTTTACCGATTATGGAGGCCACAAAAAAGTTAAAGAAAAATTCTGTAGGTCAAAAATTAGAAAGCATTACCAGAAATCCAAAATGTCGATATGGATACAGAGAAATGGAGATTTTAATAACCTTTCAACAACTCTCCATTCTCTGACTTAATAAGGTTTGCTTCCAACATTTGTCACAATGTATGCAACAAAGAAATCAATACATATTTTTCACAATAATAACTTTTTTAGATATCAAATTCAATCCGAATCTAAAGCAAATACAGAAACTGTTCGTGTTGATTTTACATCCTTTCTTCTAAGAATATTTCCCAATCTGATGCCTGAAATTTTTGAAAAAGGCTCTCTGTTTAGTGAAGAGACATTATATGCATTGATGATGATACGATTTAGTATTTAGAGAATTTTCTTTAAATTCAAGTTGTTGCTTCAGATATGAAAGTTTAGAAAAGGGAAGGTATATTTCACATATAATTAAAATAAGAAAACAAAAAAGAACTATCAAATTAATATCACTGAAATTCCTTTTATATTATAACTCTTTTTTTTTAACAATTCAAAATAAATTAATCATTTTATTCTGAATTTATTAAATTGAATTGTTTTCAATACTCAATGCATTTTTTAAATACCTTGATTTAATTAAATTAAAATTATTTTAATATATTAAATCATTTATTTTTAAATATATTCAGAATTATTTATTCTCAACATTTAAAAAATCAAATCAACTGTATAGCATAAGAATTTTTCCTTCTGAAAATTTTATTTTTATAAAAATCTAAGTTTAACCATTTTTCAAAGCAGTACTTTTATTTTCAAAATTCAATAAATCAAAATTTATAAACCAACCAGAATGTAATTTCAAAACTTTATTTCTTAATTTAGATAATTTTTTTGAATTATTTTCAAGCTCATTCTTAATTATATCATCTGCGTAAAATCTCTTATGTAAAAAAAATGCTGACTTTTTCCCTAAAGATTGTTTGGTGTTAAAATATTTGCGTTTTAATTAAAAAATAAAAAAGTGGATTGTTTAATAATAATAATACATTTATATATTAATAATTCCTCATTTTTATACATCATTATTACTTTGATCTCTTATTTTGATAATCATTATTTAGATCTAGTTTAAGTTGCAATTTTATAATTAATTCAATTATAGAAACATTTATTTATAGGAAAGTTACATTTCCAGTGTATGAAAATAATCCGATTATTCGTTTCTGGAATTTTTTTTCTGTCCCAAATATGAATAATATAAGTTTTTAAATTTCTTTTAATTAAAAGTTTAATTCAAATCCGCCATTTGATTTCAAGAAAGCTAACATAATAAGAATAATTACTTGAAAGCATAGTACTTTCTAAATGAATAACTTTATTTTCAATAGAATTCTATTCATACCCTTATAATATAATGACCGAATATATTCTCTAAAACTTTTTGTGTGTTACATAATAGCAATTCTATCTGTTTTGAATAACAATAACCAATTCAAACAGTATTAAATATTTTTTTCAACCCTTATTATCGTTTAATTGAGAAAACTAATACTTTGAAAAAATAGTTTGAGGCGAACAAATCTTTGTTTATCAAATTTATCAACATGCTCTCTAACTGGTTAACCATACTGCGAATAGATAAATGCGAATTTATTTTCTTCTTTCTAATAAACCGTTTAACCAAGGATTTAATTTATAATGCTGCAGAAAAAAAATTTATACTGTTTTGAAACGAGATTATATGAGCTTCTTATAAATATAATTATTATTTTAAGAGATTTTAGATAAATTTATGAAATATTCTTAAGTTGTTAAATCATTAATAGATGTAATGTTTAAATATCTTCAAAATATGAGCATGTATTTTTATAAAGCGATAAAACTATATAGTAGTCCTATGAGTCTTAAATATCTTATATTAACTAACTTTTAAATATCTTTTTAATTATTCCCACTTTTAAAGTTTTTTTTTAATTTTATGCAAAATAAAAAGTGTCCAGTCTCGAAAATTCCTATCTGTGCATAAAAATATTGTAGTTAATCTTAATATTGAATGAAATGAGTTCTTTGAAATTTTCATCATTTCAAGCTTTAATCATTATTTATGTAAAAGAATCTATATTTCTCTTTTTTATAAAATAGATATCAGTTGTAGAATCATATTGATTATAGTTATGATTTAATCTTTATGAATTTGAAAATTTTCTAATAGTTGAAATGAAATGAGTGGCTTAATTCAATTCAACTTAATGGAATAATTTTACTTAGTAAAGGAAATAAAACACCAGGCAAATTATATTAAATAATTTTCAAAATTTTCTATATTTCCGGAAAAACAAATTTTTACACTAAAATATTTTATCATGAACGAAGATCCTTCAATAAAGGGGCTAAATTATATAGCAATATAAATATAAATATTTGAAGAATACTAATTAATTTATGTAAAACAAATTATAAAATAATATATATAAAATTACTTCAATTTTTTTGCCTGAAAAATAATTTTATAATATTCTTTAATTACTCCAATAATATTGTGTTTTCACGTCTAATATTTTAAATTTATAAACTGAATTTAAAACTTCTGAAAAAATTATAAATAAAAAAGTAATATCAAAGGAAAGATTCTTTAAAAATTAATTAGATAATATTTAAATTTTAAATTAAAACGTCGATTATCATTAAAAAATTATTAGTAGAATGATGATTAAAAATAAACGTTAGTTAAAAAATGAAATCAGTAATTCGAGTTCTCTCGCTTATGAAAAATAAGGATGTCGGAGATTAAGCAACATTTCTTTCCATCTGTACAAACTATATATTCCATTGTATGTTTCGAAACCAATTCTTGAATTTATCTTTAGAAATACACTTCCAGATAAGTTAAATATTTAAATTAAAATCAGATGAAAATATAATATATATATCCTCTTGATTCTTATATACGTAATATTTATCAAACGAATGAATTATACAGTTTGGTTAAACATTTTTTTGAGCTCTTTGGCATGAAATACAGGCCATGTGAACGTGTGTTTAACAAGGTACTGTAGTACATTTCAATCCAGAAAATATCAAATTTGGTCAAATTATTTAAAAGAAGAATTGTACATCACCAGGCACTTCACTTGCAAATAAATGTTAACAATCATTGATTTTGATAGCACAGAAGACATTGGTAGAAGGTATCTTCCCAATATATCCAAAATTTTCACCGACATTCAGCTATGGAATTTACTACTACTAAGGTACTGATTCTAAGACTGCCATTTGATTCATTCTCCTTTATTTGTCCAAATTATTGTACGATATTTTCTGGTTATTGTTCGATATTCTGAATACGATGCGGTATCGTAAAGATCTCAACAATTGTTGGTCGTTTTCTGCTAATAAGGTTACTAACTTCAGAGAATTAAATATATTTTACAAAACACTCTTTCGGAAAACGTCTGGTTAATGTACTGCTAGAAGTCCAGGGAATTCAAAATAAAAGATAAAGATGTTTTATTGCACAAGAATGTTTTATTCAAGCGGAATTAAAAGAAGCAAAACACGTCCGATGTCGATGTTCGTGGTCAAAGCAGCATTTGTTGAAATCAACAATACATTCTCGAATGTTGTTAAAAAATAACAGTGCAGTTAGATAACTAAATTTATATGTTAGGCTCAATGTTAAATCTTTTTGTACAAATAACGCCCAAATTGGGAAAGAAAAAAGAAAAAGTGTACTCAAAAGGTCTATATACGATACACTTTTAATGATAGAGATAATTGCAATAGGACTCTTCCGATTTTATATTTCTCATTAAACTTATAATCGATAAAAAGTTTCAGCATTTAAAATTTAAACTTGATCTTGTATTTATGAACATATAAAATCTTTCAAAATGCATTTAAAAAATTAAAAAATTTTAAGTCCTTTAGTAAGAAATAACATCAATATTATTGAAGTAGATATTCCTTTTTTTACAAAAAAGAATAAAGTGAATACTCGTGTGTGATCTTTAATGCAAAGGCGACAGAGGTTCCAAATCATAATATTCTATCTAATTAGAAATTTGATATATATATTAATCAGGAATTGATACGCTAAATGTATCTAATTCACTTGAGTACAGAAGCAGGTTATTTTTTAATTTTATTTTTGTATGCATATAAAGAATATTGCTTTATATCTGGAAGTGTGTTTGCTAAACTACAGCTGTAAACATATTCTAATTCAGCTAGCATAAATTCAAACGTATCTAAGATGTAATTGCTTTTTTTTTAAACTATAAAGTGTATACAAAAATAACTAGCATAAATAGAATAAAATGTTAATGTTCTGAACTTTGAAATTTCTATGTGTTTCTTGTAACAAAATTCCTTTACTATAACCTTGACTTAAAGTAGGTTTTATAAACAAATAATTTCATATGTAATCTGAAAAATTAAATCAAAAATTTAAATAATCTACAAATGATTTTTTATGTTTTAGCGAATATTGACTGAATACACACTAACATGATTATTTCTTTGGACATTATAATATCGCAACAAACATATTTTTTTTATATTTAATAAATAAGCTTAATTTATTAGAAAGCGATATTTTCTTCACTTCTTAAACGGATTTCAAAGCATGTCCAAAAGGGTATTTACGAATTACTGTTGTACTCGTAAGGTCCTATATTCTTTTTATAACTATATTCTTCATTGCTATGTATCTTTTTGTATTCTTTCCAAGAACAAGTTGGAACGATTTAAATTAACTAAAAGGCTTATTTATCATTATATATTAGGGCAATTTGATGAAAAATGGTCAAGCTTCAATTCTAAAATCATTCACTTTTTAAAAGGTAACTATATACACATTACAGCGGAACTAATAGTGAAAACTTCTGATAACAAAATTTTAATTACACTCCTTTGAACTTTATATATCACTATATGTATAATATCTGTTCAGAGTTGTGCATTTATTGTTGCATATTGTGAAATGATATTGATGTTTGTGTCAGAAAGTGTTGCACATATATTATGGTTGTACTAATATCATTCTACTGAATTTCTGTAATAATTTATTGTTTATATCATGTTCAGATTACTTTCTAAGAATAAGTTTCAAATATTTAAATTAAACTTTAAAATCAGTGTATAAGTTTTTTTATTAAATAAGAATGTAACTCAATGAATAGGAATCGTGATCATATTTCAATTTTGTATTCCTTATAAAGAACAGAGTGATTGTTAAAAATTTTGACTATAAGATTTTAGTATCACTGCTTTGAACTTTACATATTACTATGTATAATATCTATTCAATGTTGTGTATTAATTAATTGATGTATGTTGTGAAATGATATTGATGCATGTTATGAAATATATTGATGTGTGTGGTAATTCAGGAAGAAAATATTAGTTATTGATGAGCTGTTTAATTAGATAAGAGTGTTGTCATGTATATCAACTTAAGATAACATTCGGTAAAGCAAATGAAATTTTCATAAATCGAAACTCAAACGTACGATTTCTTTGTTGATAATCTGATGTAACAAATTCATTTTCTTATTTCAATCTCTAAAACTAGTTTAACCCTTTCACTACTCTTATTTGAAACTTTCCGTATTTGAAGTGCATTTAATATTTGGAATATGCGATGACGATAGCTTTTGCTGTAGAATGTATTTCTTTTTGTTCAGAATATATACCACATGATACTGAGAAAACTTAAGCTTAGATTTACGAAAAAAATTGAAACAAGTATTCAAACAAATACGGAACGTTCCGATACGCCTAATGCAGCCAAAAGATAATCAAGAAATGGATAAAATCAAAACATTTTTAATTTCGTTTAAATTTTCATATAAGGTGCAGTGCTTAGTATTGAGAATAACTGCTTATTTTCTTATTTTCACGCCGTTAAATGCGTTAAATACAAACTGTAAAACTTAGGAAATATTTTGAATTCCCAAACATTTTCTGTGACATCTTTCAACAGAGGAATGAATATAAGAATTAGTACATAATTATAGTAAAAGATAATTTTTGTTATTTTGAATATATGTTTCTTGCTTATTATATAATAAGATCACTATACATTTCTAAGTATTACCAAAGGCAATTTTAAGATAAAAATATCCGTTAGAAAGATTTTCAAAGCAATTTTAATTGTTAAACTATTTGAAATTTCCCCACTAAAAATATCTGCAGTCTGCATAAAAGCAGAAAAACATGAATAGACAGGATAGGATACAATGATAAATTTTTACAGCGGAATCTTAGAAAATAATTCGCTATTATAATTTATAATAGAAGAGTTTCATTTTTTTAATATGTTTCATCTGTCTTCAAAATATTGTTAATGGATTTTGAATTTTTCATAAATTTGTAAAAGCAAGAGAATAATTCAGAATGTTATAATTTTCTATTCCATGAAGTGGCATTTTTTAAGTCGTTGAATGCCATGGTGATCACTTGCGACTGGTATTGAGTTTGTTCATAGCGATGCGGAGTCACTGGTGACCGTCGAAGTCAAGCTTGATAAAAGAATGCACAGTTCAAATAAATGTGTGCGTATTTTTTTATTATTATTATTACTAATAAGGTATGAAGAAATTAATACATTTAGAACATACAAAAATAATTTTAATTTTATACATAGAGAAAGAAAACATGGGTTTTCAGGGCCATAGAGGTCACCTGTGACAACAGTAGAATAAAAGCTTTACGATTGATAACAAAATTTAAATGGTATACTGTAATTAATATTTCATTTAAATATTCAGTTCATTATAAGAAACTAATGTTGGCCAGATGGACAAGGCATTTTAAATTAACATGGCATTCAACGGGTTAATATTTCTTTTCAATGCATTTATTATTTTAAAGGCAAGACAATGCCTGCATACTTTTGAAGTTGATACCTCGAATCAGGACAATTTAAGACTGCAGGCCTTTGGAATTTTACCAACCTTCTAAACTAGACATATATCTCTAAGCATATCGATCCAACAAGTGTGTTCTATAACAATATTATTCAATCTAAATTTGACCCAAAATTCTTCCCAAAAAGTGTTCGAATTTCTTTTTAAAATGTTTTAAATAACAGAAAGCGCCTTTTGTAATCCAATATCATTTCTTGTTAATCTTTTTAGCACAAAAAGTAGCATCAAATTAAAAAAAGCTACTCCCATATTTCTTAGCCATTTAACTTATTTGATTGCGACATAAGTGGCAAAGGAAATTATACAATTTTAGACAAAATGGTACTTGCTTCTTTCAAATCACAGCAAGTCTGTCATGCTTTTTAGAACTTAAAATTTTTGATAATTAATTAGTCATTAATGTTAGGGCAACTTTTACTAATTTTAAACGGAGTGTCATAAATAAAAATCCTTTTAGTCTTGACTTCGTTCCCCTGGTTTGTGAATAAATTAACCCATAGTTATCCATCGCTTTACAATAAAATCTGAGATAGCTGATGGTGCCTGCTTTAATGCCAAAAGCAAAGAATACGAATCAATGATGCTTACATATGTAATATTTTTCAAGGTGTTCCTTTGTAATGTGCGCTTGCTTGACACTTTAACGCAAAATTTTATTTCTCTTCAGACGTTTTTAATGTGATAACCTAATGAAGCGGAAGTATTTTCTTGTATGTCAAAAGAGCTTTAAATTTTTTGATACACATTATAAATATCTGAATTAGTTTCGTAAATGGTGTAAAAAGGCTACGCATAAATGAAAAAATTTCAGCTTCCCATTTACTTGTGATAATATTTTTTTCCTCTCTTTATTATATTCTAATTAAATTCAAAGATCTTTAACCTCGTCTATGCTCGTAACACGAACTAGCGCGTTCAAGTAAACTCCTACAGGGCGGCCTTCAAACATTCTCCTCCGTTTTAAAACTTTTTAAACGTTTAAAACGCTTCGTAAATATTTACTTGTTTGAGTTTTTATTTTTGTTTGTTCAAATGCGTCAGAAAGAAAACAGAAATTTTCGCATACAGGAAAAGACACCGAAATAGTTAAAAAGCTGTGAAAAAAATTATTTTTGTTTTATTTAAGGATAAATGTTTTGTTAGCTGATTTCATTAATTGATTTATTCGTATTTTATCAGTTATCTATTACTCCAGGGACTATTTTAAGAAATATGGAGCAATTTCTCGTACCGCCACAACTACTCTGAAAAAGGAACAATTGCACCGTGATTCAAGTTGCATTGCGAAAACTTGTTTAGAATTGCAAAATTCATATGATATTTTGCATAGAGAAAAAATATTGAAGCTATTTTCTGTATTGGGAAAATCTGATTAGATTCTATTAAGTGCAATTTCAGTTTCTTGTGATATATGATTATTAAGGAGATATCCTATGCAGTAGAAATCAGATGGGATTCTTTAAAATGTAATTTTAGTTTCTTGAAATGCATGATAATTTTATTGTTAATTTATCAATATTTAATTCTAAATAATTATACCCTATTTTCATTTTTATGATACTGGAAATTATCAATGCTCGTAATTTTTAGTTGAATATTAAGTTAACCAAAAAGATTGATAACTGTTTTTCCCTCATTAATATTTAATTGCCATTAAATTAAATATAAATAAAAGAAATTATCCTGACAAATTCTGCAGTTCGAAATGTAATAAACCTGTCGAATTAAATGTTTTTTCAAATTGCTGAAATTAACTTTTTTAAAAATTTGATAATATTTATTCTTTTAAACAAAATTTTCTATATCACAGTTGCAATATTATACATTCACATTTTCTACAAACTATTTTTTTAGTTTTAATGAGACGTAATTGCTACGTTTAAAAGAAGCTGAAATTTCTTCAATTCTGCAAAGCCTTTATTCCTGTGTGACCGACATAAATATAAACTGTATATTGTTAACCTTAAAAATATTGTTTATACACTTGTATTGAACGTTAATAATGACCCTGTTTACTAGATCTGTAATGAACACGAAATAAAGAATGAATGTTTAATGGCTTTGGCGAATATTTATTCCAATTTATCAAAATAGTCTATATCGTATTTTCTAGTCTGTGTCTCTCTTTTGTTTGTGTACGTTTGTATTGTAATGTGAGTATTATAATTTAGTACTCGTGTTATGTTACTTGGTGGAGCGCTACTTTGGAAAATGAAAACCTATGTCTTCATTTCCTTTTTCTTAGGAAATCAACTCTATTCAATGACTATTGTTTAGAGGAATCAGTATTTTTGTAAATGATACACCTTTACTCTGTCTGTGTTTGAAGTTTTGTGGTTTTACTTTAAAATCCGTATCTAACTAAAATCTGCTCGGAGTTTCATATATTTTATTTAGAATTTCGCTAAAATTCCTTTTAAATAATAGCACAAATATTTTTAATTTATTATAGTTTATTTGTGTAATTTTTTGTTTATAATGTTGTAAATTAATTGCAGTCAAAATGGCAGGGAGGATCAATTAAGCTTTCCAAGGACATTAAAAAAGGCTTCAAACATTACTTTTCCGTTGCGAATTTAAGTATTCCTTCTTGTAGTACGATTTGGATCATGCTAAATCTGTTACACAGGTATAAAGTAGTCTTTTGTTATTCAAATACAAAATGTTTTATTCAATTTCAGATTTTACTGGCTTAGTCGCCCTTTTGAGAGTTCTAGCCGCTTGATTTTACAGCTGATAGGACACTCCCAGAATCAAAACTATATACTTTCCCGAAATTTAATCTTTGTATAGGCCTATTCAAACTTACTTAGAAATTTTTTGCCTGAGCTTAAAATTTAAAGGATTTTGTGCCGCAAAAGTTAATACTGGTCCTTAACCACCGGTATTGGTGATAAACTTTATGTGTATTTACGATTGGCTTAGAATTAGACGACTTTAGTTACAGAAATGAAGATTCTTCAAACATTTTTCTCTTTTAGGAAACGAGATCTAGAGATTTTTCAGAAAAATTCCATATTTTTCATCGAGTGACTGAAGTAATTCAGTCTTTTCTCTTTGGAGGGACTCTTCAGCAACTATTTTCTCTTACTTGTATCATTAATTCCTATAAATGCTGTTCTATATGCAAGCCTTGGCTGTTTTTTTTTATATCTATGTCTCTTTTTTACTTCTAAAATAAAGCGCTTCTTACTACTTAGCATATTGAATTTCTCATATTGAATACTCATAGCTTGATTTTTTAATATCAATATTAAGTTTTGCTTTTAAGTTATTGTTAAGGCTGGGATAGTCTTATATAAGTAGGGCGTTGAACTTGCACCTTTTAGCTTGTGTGTTCGACCCACGTCGGCCGAAGACTCTCCCTATATATCGTCGTTATACACTGTAATGTGTTAGCACAAGACACTAACAGGTTGTTAGTCAGCAAGGCAAATCAGAAGTCTCTTCACCCCTTTTTTTTCTAAGACCCCCGCATTTAATATCTGTCTAATCTCCGATTTCTCATTTCCCATTCGTTCTCTTGAGTTAGGGACCCCCCAATAGTTATTCAACAATATGCCCTCACTCAGTGGCTCCATCCTGACGTGGGAAATGTGCTCAATTATGTGCCCTCATAACAGACCGTTCTAGAATACGTGTTAATGATAGTACCTTCAAAATGAGAAACATTTGGCATTCAGACGGGTTGACATTCCTTTCCCTTGAATAAGTTTCTCTTAAACGATGAGTTCCACATCTGGTCCTTCAGCTGACACCACTAATGACCAGATGCGAAGACACTCGGCGATTAGAAGATCCCCTTCTGGCAATTTGGAGGCATTAAACTATGGAGAGCTTTAACAGGTGATGATCCAGCTGGCTTGAAATGCCGCTTATCATGGATAGGACAGAGGAACATTACAGCACGTATAAATCTGTCTTATTCATAAAGTATTTCAAGTTGGGATAAACCATTGGGGGTACTAGACCAGAGGTGATCGTCCTCTGATTCAGAACTAAATTTCAATTTATGGATGCGTGAATATAATGTATGAATGAAGTCTGCTAAGTGAAAAGGGCTGTGGAAACAGTTTTCTAGGGACAAGAGTAGCAAAGACGTACTCTTGCCTTTAGAAAGCGCTACTAAAACAAGAGACGCTGTAACTCGGATAAAAATCACTGACTCAGCCATCGGAAGTGCCATGAGCAACAATATTAACAATGAGTCATTTATTCTTATATGAAGATTGACTGTAATGCACTCTCTAAGAACCTTTATTTTAAATTTTTTTCATCCTCTCTTTTAATTACAATGATAATTAATAGCACTATTGTACATAGTATTGTATATAAAATGTTATTCTTTGCTCCCTAAAGACATTTTAACTATCCATCATTGATGATCCCTCTGCATTTTTCTGCAATATATTTTTGAAGGCTTTTTTCTATTTTTTCGGTGATAAATAACTGCCACGTGTTTTTGTTTATAAGTCATTAACGCAGTAAATAATGTCCTAAGAAGCTGTAGAAGAAAACACTCTGACTAATGAAAATAGTAGTTATTGATGAGAAACAGATAAATTATGTCAAATAACACGAATTTTTCTGGTTCTGAAAATAAAGAGTATTGAAGTCTAGTAGGTAATATTTATGGCCAATTAAATAGCATCAACGCCCATCTGTAATAATTATTTGTTGTCTAGCTGTAACCCAAGAGAAAACTCCTTTTTTTTAGTAAGAGAAATGGTTAAGTTAAGCACTTCTTTTCACTATTATCAGAAGAGGTTATAAACTGTGCATGAAATTGCATTCTTTTTCTTTTTTTTTGTTTTTAAATTGGAATATGCATTGAATTCTGTGCACATTATTTATAAATTATCTAAACTTTTTTATTAATTCTCTTATTTTTAGCCTTAAAATTCAAAAGCCATTTTTCCAAAAATCTGAACTCCTACTAAAAGGGGGGTGCGAACGCATTTTCACTGCACTCTGCTTCTCCAGAAAAAGTTCTGAGAAATAACTTTCTTCACCAGAACATTTCGAATCTCTTTTATGGAGCGCAATGGATCTTTGATTTCACAGACCATTTAGTTTATTCTTCGCAGCTCAGAAAATGATGATCGCATCATTTTGCAGGTAAATAAACTTTTTATACTGGCAATATTTTTTGGAAAGAGTTCAAAAAAACTTCAGTTGTTGAAAGAGCTCCGTTTCGGCAATGGGCCTTTAATAGGTGAAAATAAAATGACTCTTCTTGAAATCATGTAGTATTTACACTAAAGAACTTTGTATCAGTTCTACCAACGCTATAAAAAGAGTTTTATAGAAAAGAAAATATTATCATTGAAAAAATACATTTTTTTAAAACCTTGTTTGGCAAATAAAGATTCAATCTATTTATAATGGAGTATAAAAATTGGAATATTGAGAAAGGAATTCCAGCGAATAGAAAAATCTGGAAAATAAAAAAAGCGGAAAAAGAAACTCTATGCAAAACCATTTTTATATTTATCATAATTTATCAAGTTTTGTACCAAAATATGGGCATAGTCTTCTTTCAGACGGAATTACAACTGAACACACATTTAGCTTAAAAAGAAGTATGATATTTTGTTTTATCAGAAATAATGCTCTTATGACATTCATCATAATACATTTTCTTTCGCTGCATCGCTGTCACTTGATTTCGGGCATCTTAATAAAAATTTATGTAACATCGCCCTGGAGACTGTCTTTATCGTTCCCACTGTACAAGTTGATCATAATTCATAATATAACGATATCCTACCACAGGGTCGACTTCAAGAGATTCGGCGCCCTGTCCAAACTATTGTGGCACCCACCCTTTGAAAATACCGTAAATGTTTATATGTTAGTATATATGTTTAGTCCTCAGGAGGTTCAAGGTAAAGAAGTATATTCTTAGATATACTGTATATTTAAAATGCAGTAGAAGATTTAAAAAAAATATTGTATTGAGTTAAAACTGTTAGATGTCATGCTGCTATTTCATATTATTTAAACACATTAAACCTTAGGGGATGATAAAGAAAAGTAAGGAACAATAGATCAAAGATAATGTTTCATTTGAAAACTTAATCATTTTTGTAATATTAAGCGTAAAACCCTATTAATTGGCATTATCAGTCAAAAACTTTAAAACGTGTTTGATCACATTTTATCTTAGATAAACCGTGTGTTAAGCCAAAGATATTCTAAACTCGAAACTTTATTCAAAAAGAACGCTTTGAGTCTATTTTCATCCAAAAGATGAAATGACTCGAAATTTCCAGATTTTGAAAGATACAGAAGTTCTAAGAACATTCTAGAACAAACGAGAAATAACAGAAATTAAATCAATAACAAGGCAATTTTTAAGAGACTTGTCTGAATTCAGATGCGAGCTGGCAATTGCTATTTTCGATTCATAGCATTCTACCAATAAGTCTTTCGGTACACGCCAAGTTAGAAAACAATTTTAACCACAATATAAATAATTTTTATTGCCGTATAACGAATTAAAAAATTGGTGCTCCTGTAAGGTCGATGTACTGTTCTCATTGTACAGATTCCGACCTAGTCGCAATATATTGCGCAAACTTGAACACTCTCAAGTTTCTCGTACATGCTTAATTTTGTAGATATTTTTATAATTTAGTAATTCTAAACTCATTGAATTGGGGTTTTAACTATTCTTCACAGTCAGTATCATTCTTTCCTTAAATACTTACTTGCCAGAGCGTACATTAGTTTTGCGAAATTTTCGTTGCCAATAGATGAAAGATCCAGCATCCATGTGCAAGACTAGGGAGTGTCGTCACTCTACAGTCCAAGTTGTTTGGCCATATATGGTGCTGGGTGGAAATATACTCCTAAAGTATTCTTTTTTCGAAATTTTAATTAAAATTTTTCTAATTCAGCAAAATTGCTTTTTTACCACCATAACTTTTGAAAATATTATAGTAAAAAGATGTTTTACATTATCTTAAAGCTAAACTAATTGTGTGTGTTTTTCAATGATAAAAATTTGATAATCGTGCAAAATGTCCTGAATTTCGGCAATTTTTTAATAAGAATTTTTGCTTAATTTTCAAAACTAAAATGCATCATCCATCTGAAAATCTATCATTTTTATTGTTTTATCAAATATTGAATCTAATGATTTTCTCCCATCATTGAAAGTCGAAAAAGAATTCTATTTCATCAATTCATTCGGAAACCAAACTTCACTCACTAGGGTTTTTTTAAACATAAAATGGTGTTTTTCGATGAACATATTTATACATATGAACATATACACTACTGAACTACATATGAATATTTTCCAATTTTATTTACATATGAACTGGTCATTTAAACAAAAACAATTAGTCAGTAAAAGTTATTCTATATTACAATATTCACTTTACAATTTCTCTCTCATCAATTATATTTTCGAACATATGCTCAACTCTGTCATGGTGAAATCAGATCCTAGTTGGCTTTAATGACCTTACCAGCATGAGAGCAGATACAAAAAATCACTAATAGTTAGTTACAAAAAAATGGGGTGTATAACCATTTTTTGGAAAATATTCATATTCCTTTTTCTTTCAAAGAAAGAAAGGCACTTAATACAAAGAAAATTTAAAAGCAAAAATATTAAATATAAATACATAAGTAAAAGAATAAAACAAAAACGCCACTCGAATCAAAGACCTGAAATCGCCAAGAAACATTCATATTGTTTTGATTCTTACATTCTATTGCCTACACTTCGAAATAGAAATTGATTATACTTATTCTAATGATATATTATAACAAAAAAAATGTTGTGTAAAATGCGATTTTTCAGGAAAGACATTTATATAAATTTAAGAAGCTAAACGTTATATAAGAATAAAATTTAATCAAAATCGTTGGAATCGTTTCAGGGATAGACTAATTAAATTTATATATGCAATATTTTCTCTTTTTGAAATATAAGATCTAGTTTACTAGGGAATAAAAAAATTGAATTTATGGTATTGCGAAAGTTAGAAGACATATGAGTCCGGCATTTACATTTTTCAATTTGGGGATGTTATGAGACTGGCTTCCATTACATGGGTACATTTACTCAATGAAAATAGCATACACAGGAGAAATGAAATAACACGGCTTTAGTGCCAGAATGGGAGAATCAGACATGAAAATTTATCACAAGAATTTAATTCAAAGATCTGATTTAAAGAGGATCCTTTAATCAGATCTTTGAATTAAATATACATGTCCTTTATTATGAAATTAAAAATCTCTATATATATTATATATAACTTAATGCTGAAACATTTTGAAAATTTTAGGCAAAAAAATCTTTATGAATGTGCTTTGCTAGCTTTTATCATTGCGATATTGTTTAATATTTTGTTGAAGCTTTTATTCAAAAAAACTAAAACAATCTTTTTTCTCTCACTAGAGCTCTTAAATATACGCTTTAGTTAGCCAACAGATTTTTCTACTCGTATTTGATGTTGTTTGTATCAAAAGAGTAAGCAGATCTGCCTGAGTTATTTTTTTAAAAATGTGTGGTCGTTAAGTGTTCAGTAAAAATTCCTAATAAGTGTAATATTTATCTATTTATAGGTTGCATTACACACAACTACCTTACATAATTAATTTAGAATATTTTTAGGATACATAAGAGCAGGGCTCATAGCAGGCAGCATATGCCATCGCTAGATCCGAATTGAATCATACAGCCACAAGGCGACAGAGGGCTTTGTCTCTGATGTGATCAGTCAAAGATAATATTACAAGAGTGGGTATGGAAATAAATTTAAGAATATGTGTGGGTGTACTAAAAATATCCGATTGATATTTGTTCATTATATCCCCACTTTTTATCTTAAATCATAACACTTATAACACTTAATTGACAATCCAGGACATTTTAATTTTAATAAAAATTCTTTCCAGTTTTCGCTCATTCAAAAACGCCTTTCTATTGGTCTTTTTTTTCTGAGTAATAGAGAAATTTCAGTAAAAGAAACTAAATGTGATCTTTCAGGCTTATTTAAATCTATTATGGCACCGCTGGTTTCCCCCGACTTCTATTGATACTCTAGATAAGGAAAGTAGGGAACTATAATGTAACTATGAATATTTTCTGTTCATTGTTTTATCTTGTTATGTCTCGGTTGTATCAATCATAAATATACTTTCTAATATTCTTGATTCGATTTTTAAGAAAGTAGTTTGTGATAATTTGTTTTACTACCCATGTATTCGGACGACGATTTTTTCCAGAAACACATAGGACTTTTCTAATGAAAGGTTTTGAAATTTATACATTCTATAATTAGGCTGTTGTCGAGTCTTCACTACTTTCATGAGTATTGAAAAGCAACGTTATTCTTTTCACGTAAATCTGAAAGGTTAAAAAAACTCAACTATCGAAGTTATGTTATATCAGTTTTATTATAATTTGTTCTGTTTAATTCAAAAATCATAAGTTTTAATTAATAAACTAATAACCATGAGCTTCTTATAAGCCCTTACTCCCAATTATGGAAGTTTGTCTTTGGAAACCATTATTTTCTCTAATTTTGCTGCAATCGTTTTAATTTTAATTTTAAAGAATTTTTTGAATAAGAGCTTTTAAGAAACAATTTATTTTTAAATAAAATGAACTTATTCTTAAATGTTGAGCACCCAACAGCCCTTGAGAACTACATCTAAAGTATGTACCCTGCCTACTTCAGTACTCACACTCTTATAAAGGTATTCGTAAGGACTTTGGTAATACTAAAGTAAAGTCACAAGTACTTAAATAGTTTTTCTTAGCACATTTTTTTTTTTTTTTGCCTTTCAGTAAAGTAAAGAAAATGTAAATTACATTTTCTTTCTTCGTTTGTTCGACAGATTGGAATCTAAATTTGAGATATTTTTGTAATAAAATTCAACGCAAAATTTCGTTTATTTAAAGCATTGCTCTTTTTTAAATTATCGCATTTGAAACATGGGACAGTTGACTGAGATATTGGCATATTTAGTTTACGATTTGATAAGGATCCACACTTTAGATGCTAAACCTGCATACTTAATATTATCTAAGGAGGTCTTTACTACCAGGGCCGGCCATTTGAGGGGTGAGGTGGGTGTTATGCACCCAGTTCTGAGACTGAGGCGGGACCTCACCATGATTAAGAATTAAAACAGTTTTCTGAACAATAATAAGGCTGCTCATATTAAAAGTCCACAAGCTTGTTTCATGTGGCTGGCTGAGCATCGACTGACGCCTTTATCAGGCAAAGATCACAATAGAAAGTTCATTTATGAATAAGGAAATCCCCGTCAGACATGTTAAGACAGAGCTGTGTGCCCAGCACCCAGAAGTCGAGGCTGAGGCTGCATTCATATGGATTTGTTAATTTCATCAAATTAATTTAATTTCATCAAATTAAAATTAAATAAAGGATTATCTTCGGTTAAGCATATGGGTATAATGCTTAAACGCTTTTTCTATACTAAGTATTGAAAAATAAATGGAAAAAAAAAATATGATTTTCCTGGAGTAATTAATAGCAAAAACAAAATCACTCATTAATAACTGTGCAAATGTTGCCGTTTTTTAATTTGCTAAAAATTTAGGGTCCCAAATAATTTGCTGCACCCGGGCCCCTTCATAGAGTAAGACGGCTCTGTTTACGTCTGGTAGTTATTGTTTATCTTTTCTGGATCAGGTGGACATTCAGATTTTCTATGAATAGATTACGTTCAATATTTGATAGAAATGTATAATTTCAATTACTACAATTAAAATTGTAGGTTTGTGATTATAAATCAACAATTACTAAATTTCTTCGGTCAGTCTCAAAGCGCTTTGGAGCCACCAAATTCACAGGGAGAGAAATTTGCTTCAAAAAATGTGTTCCTCAGTCTGAAGGAGATCTAAAATATGATTATTCAGCAAAATCTCGAGTTTGTATTTGTTGTTGTTGATTTAAATACTTCATTTTTGTATACTTCGTATACGAAAAGGTTAAAAGTTACTGAATACAAAATGTATAATAATCATGTAAGGGATTCAAAATCACTTCTGCGGAGAATTCATATTTCATCTCATTTGAGTCACGCCTTTTTAAAAGTTTTATTCCACCTCAAATCCACCAGATATTAGATATGTTGAAGCATTATAAAAAGTCTCAAAGATTCTCGAATTTCATCTATCATTTCTCTAAAAATGTATTTTAACATTAAACAACATCTTGACTCATAATTTTTATAAATATAGCTTTATAATTTACTAAGTGTAAAAAAACTGTAACTATGTTTAAAATCTAAAAAAAACTAGCACTTATAATATATATAAATAACAAAGATTTCCTAATATTTTATTATTCTGCATTTCTGTATAATCTGAGAATTTTACAAAATATTACAAATATTCGATTTAGTTAACTAAATATTAATTAGAGCTTTGATAGATTTAGTCACAGCAGAAAACAACTATAACTATTTTTTTCTGTTAGTAAATTTCTGGGAATTTTGTGTTTATTACCTGTAAGTGAAAGCAGATTATCAAAGCAAATCCGTCTTCTCTACAAAAAGTTAAGTGAATACTTGGGTAATTAAAATCATAAGGTAATTTAAGAACTATCTATATCAATAAGGATATATACAAAATTATTGTTAGGGACATATACATTCTATGGAGGATTTAGGCATTTTGCTACACCAGGCACTGCACGCTACCAGGCTTTTATAAATAAACCATTTCAGTTTCGTATCTGCACTTAATCAACCAGTTTATGTTTCATGTCTCATTTTTTGTTTCAGTAACTTTGTGAAAATGTGGCACTGTTTAATTAATTTATTATCTTATAACTATATGCAAATAGTTGTATTAAAGCAAGCATTTGGTGTTTAGGAATTAAGTTTTATTAAATGAACGGCAATGAAATTGAGAGCTGACTAAATGAACTTCACTAAGTGCTAGTATTGTTCTAATATTATAGTTCATAATTCATATAATTTTCATTTCTTTTTAGCAACTTATTTATTTTGCAATCAAGAAAACAAAGATTTCTCAACCGACTTTCTTACTAGACTAATATCAGAATATATTAAGAAAGGAAACTTCCCAAAACTAGTGGAAACTCGCACATTAAGCCTGCAGAACCTTTCAAATTTATTTTTTCAAAAGTTAAGGTTAAAAGTTAAAAATCAATTTTTTCTTACTTTTCCAATTTGAGATGTATATTCTTTTTGCTTATTCTGATATTCTGTCCGATGATCAACAAAAAAAATGCAATAAAGGCTTTTAAAAAGACAAGAAAAGATCCAATAGGCAATAAAAATGCAAGTCCAGGCGATTCATTGTGAAGATCATTTGGTTTCAAGAAAAAAGCATTTTTTTTTTTCTCCCTTTGAATTAGGAGTCGCTAGAGTTGCAATCAAAGCAGACTCAACTTAGAGTGCTAATTCATTTTTCAACACATTTAAAGTTCACATCAGTTCTCTCGGACTTTCTTTCCTGACTCATTTGCACGGAATTTTATGAATTTCGGTTTCAATTCTTACTGCCATGAAAAAAAAAGCATATGTTTTGTCGCATTGTTTTTTTTATTACAGATTACGTATAAAAGATTACTTTTCTAAACTCTTATTTAGATGAAAATTTTTATAAAAGATAATTTGATAATTGTATTCAAAAATCGATTAATATTGCAGATCATTTTTTACACATCGAATTTGTTATTCATTTTATGCTAGAATTGTCGAGCTGACGGAGACGATGGTAGTGTGTTAAAGAAACCAATAGATTGATGTTTTTATTTGTTGTAATATCACTTCACCATTCACAGTTTTTTATGGACAAACCTAAAACGAATTTATATCATATACTGATTATTTAATATGCTCGAGACACTGAAATAAAACATTGTTCGGTTACTTACGGTTAATTTTTTAAAAAATAATCATAAGTAGCTTATAAAATATTTTTGCAGCACTGGGAATTTCTAAAGAAACAAGCCACCACTGCGTAAAATGGGGGAATAAAACTTTAGCATCATGGTTGAAGGAAATCAGATTCCTTATAGAAATCATGATTCCTCAAATTTATTCTCGAGAAGCCCTCGAATGGCTTTCAATTTCCTATGATTCTATTAGGTCCGGATATTAGCTTTCGACAAGAGACTCAGAGATGAATATTGATTCCTCAGACTTTTAGATGTGACCTGGATTCGTGGAACAAAAGGAATTTAAGATCAGCTGCATCAAAATGTTTTTGAAAAAAAAAAAGACTGGCTTAAGTATCGCAGTAAGCAGTAATAAAATATATTGATAGAAACAGATTATTTTTCTATATGAGCATTGTAGGATATGCACTGAATTCAAATCTTTTAAGTTATAAATTATAAAACAATATAAAAGAGCGTAGAAGCTTCCGTAAAGTTTAAGTAAAATTAGTTCTAACATTTAAATTGCAGATACTTCAGACGGAAATCACATTGAATGTAGAGTAGAATTCAGAAGTAAAGCAATGCGAAAATTAGTTTATGTATAGTTTTTAAATAATTTTATGGTATTGAACGAAATAATACTATTGTATAATATTACAGCATTATATATTCAATTTATAAAATTTAATATTTCATCATTAAGGGGAAGATTAAATCTCTAAAAAAAGAATTTCTCATCAAAATTCTTACTTTTTGTTTAAACTTAAGAATAAAGATAATTTATTCAGGTTTCTTTTATATAGTGAAAATCGGGATGATTAATTTTCCAATAACAAAGTCTTTTTGTTGGTATGCGAATTTTTATTTTAGTACTATTATTTTTGTGGCTTTTTCCCTAACATCAATTAATATAAGTTTAAATAAATCATAGATAAGCTAAGATTATTTAATTAAAATCCTATTTTTAAACCAGGACTAGTAATGAAAATTTTATATCTACGATTGTCTAATTCATTCAGTAAAACTCAAAAAAGGAATAGTAAATAAAATTGAATTTTAAATTTTATTAAATATAGAATAGTGCCATTACAATGTCGATCAATTCTATTAATATTAATCTATATTATAACTAAACATCTATGCATGTAAAATTTTAAATTTTGTTTCTACAATATTATGCAATATTTGACTTCTAATTAAGAACTATTGTAATAAAATATTCTGAATTAAATCGCAAATTAAAAGATTTATTAAGCTAAAATACTTTTTTATATTTCAATCTTATATAACAACGCTTTTTAAAATATAAGCATTTTTCAAATATTTTTTAATATTTAATACATATTTAGCATAATATTGTTAATACGGCATTCTATACCTTTCAGTATTTAGAAGAGTTTTCAATGATATTTAAAATATTTTACAATATTATGATGACCCAGTATAATACCGGGAAATTAATACAGCAAACAATTTCTCCTTTTCAATTAATTCTAAGATTCCTTACTCTGATGAATAAATACGAAAAAGATCAAACAAAACGCTAAAAAAACATTTCAAAAATTTATGTCTGCTCCATTCATTTGGTTACAGCACAAATAACTGCTCAACAAAACTAATTTAAATCATAATGATAATTTTTGATTGCATTATGATTCTTTTTATTATGATAATTTTAGATTAATAAGCAGTCAATATTCTATTTTTCTTATCAAATCTACCTAAAGTAAAGCAGTGAATGGGTCACAAAGAATAAATGATAAAGGTAGATGTGATCAGCGTTTTTATTAGAGTATAGCACACATTTTAAAATTATGTATTTGAGTTCAACTTCTTTAATTTTTAACTACCTCATCCGTCTTTCACCATTCAAGCGTCGTCTTGATAAATTCAGCATAGTGGCATACTTTAATTTAGTCCTCGGTCCTGCGACATGCCATTCGAATTTTAAAAACTTAAAAGAACTCTACCGATCACCGGGCATTCATATTATATTATATTATATATATATATGGTTGACATATGCATTATTTTGGGAATTGTTCAACTCTTTTGGTGGTAAAAAGGGAGGAAAAGCACAGCATATTCTCTAACTGTTAGAATTTATGAAGCGAAAAAAATTCTGTTCTCAAATGTTATTCTACAATTTCAAATAGCTTCTATATGGTCGTTATTGAGAAAAAAAATAGTGAAAATCAATTTTGAAGCTAAGATTTTGTCTTATGTCTGCATGCCTTCAGGCACATTATTTCAAAATTGCATTCGAAACTTTTACAATAAGTTTTTATTCACTTCGTGAATTCGGATAGATGGAAAAATATCTATAGGAATTTTTTGATAAAGATGATTTTTCTTGAAAAAAAAATAATACAGATATTGATTTGAAATTTTTATCGGATATTTCCTCTTATATAATACGCACAATAGTGAATTGCAAAGGAATTTTGTTAAAAAATTTTATTGGTATATTTTGTCCAATTTTCATTATTTTATGCACTTGAATTAAGTGCACAATCTTAAAGCTCAGATTGTTATTTTATGTTTTCTTTATAACTATAAATGCATTGTTTAAACCTTTCTCTTATATTAAAAGTCTTTTACTAAATCAAGAAAATCAATTTTTCAACTCTTCTTTTTCCTCTTCCCATTATTTGATCACATATCCGATTATAAATATAGTGGCATATTTTGGGAGCCTGATCGATAAATGCTATTATTAATTTTTCCCGTTTTTAAAAAAAATTCAAAGTAACTGAACCATTAGAACAGAATCATCACTCATAAAAACATTTTCTGAAGCTTTACTAAAAATATCATATTCAATTGATTCATTCAAAGGTTAGAAATCTATTTCATATTACAATCAAACCTGACTTAAGGAGCACTTCATATAAAGAAATATTCTGATAATAATCAAGATGAAATGTAAAAATCTAACTCGTTTAACGAGCGCTGTTTCGCAGAACGAGTGACGATGAGACACTGTGAGGATACATGTTAGATTGACTTATATTAGTCTGTGTTAAGCACTCATTGAAGAATATCCTTCTATCCACACTGAAGCTTTGGCAGGATATAATTATCGAACTCTAAAGTATGGAGACTTAATAGAAAGGATTTTTGCCTTTTGGTCAAGATTTATGTGCTGAAAGTGTACAGTAATGGTATCGACATTCTGATGGATTCAGGAGCAAACTATGCTCGTTTTGAATCTTATCGTAAATGTATTCAAATTACGACATCATTAATTTAAACCAGAAAAAGGGGTAGACCTATTTCATACGTAGGAAATATACCGCGGGAAAGAAAAACTGTATAAATACGAAATTGTCATAAATTTTACGAGTTGCTAAATTATACTTTTTGTAGAATGTTATAAATTTCTCTCTCATTCTAAGATCTTAAGCCCTTTAATTCGATAGTAAGTTATGGCATTCTAATTCAACTATATTCTTCAAATCTAGTGATTTGAGTAGAATGGATAAATTCAAATGAATGCTTCTGTAATCTTAAATGATTCCAATAAAATTCATTGGAAAAGAGAATTGGAATTCATTGTAAAAAAATTCATTGGATTTGTCAGAAAAAAGGCGAGATTTGTAGCTTTACCTATTTGCTCATAATACGAATCTTTCAACCAGTATGACAAGATTTTACGAGGGCTTCCTGAATACAATAAGAATATTGTGTTGTTGTTACCAACTCCAAACTAGATGCATATATCTGTTTTATGCAATCAGAAAAATGACTTGACGTTCCCATCGGTTCATTCCTAAAACTAATATCCTCAGGATGTTGTACACAATCCATACACTGATACTTTTTAAAACTTCAGAATCGATTATAGAGCTATCTCTGAAAGGACAAAATGCCTCTCAATTGTAACGATGTTTGCGAAGCATCAGCGACTCAACTACATTAGCATCATAAGATGTAGATTTCGTTTTCTTGTGCTTTTTAAAGTTTATATGCTGTTGACTTTTTAACACCATAATAATATGGTTCCCTCCAGGAATATCAACTAGGGCATGTACTAAAATTTGCTTGAATATCTTTACTATCTTTCTCACACTATCGATTTGTAGGAATATCTAATGCCTCATATAACTCAGGCGCAATAGGGGCATGCGCATACATAACATAACTATGTATTTTCATATACTCTAATGCCCTAGATTTTTTAAAACCCAAGTGCAGACAACTCAGTTTTTGCTGCATAATATATTTTTCCTTCATTGTCCATTGACGTATAACTAGATAATAAAAATGAAAAATATGCGGCGTAAGGAATAACCTAAAATTCAATAATACAAATTGACACAATATGTGCCACTAGTACATCTTTTTCTTCCTTATTAAATGATGACATGCGATAACGCAGAAAACAATAAATCAACTGCAATATATGAGAAACGAAGAATTTAAACAACGAATCCTTCAACGAAAAAACTTTTTATTTGGAAAAACACCCGTGTTAATATCTCATCCCATTTAAAATAAAATTACAATCACAACTAGTATAACAGAATAATGCAAAAATGCATCTCCCTGATAAACATAGGTGAAATCCTAGCTTTGTATGCCCCTTATTAGCCAGCAGTACAAAGTCGCAAGTCAGGTGGTTGATAATGTAAACAATACTGTGTAACATTTACAGTTGGCACCATTTTCATTGAAATTAAAATGCATTGATCATAATTGTTTAATCTAAAAATACTTCTTTTTGAGCCTTTATGAGTTACAACTGCTGAATATACTGGGAATTTGAAATAAAGAACTTCTACATACATCATTTCATCTGAACTTTCAACAAAAAAAGAAAAAAAAAAACGAGCAAGTGATGTCTTCGGCATCTCAAAAAAGCAAAGGAAAAATTTTTAACTTAAAAATTCCTCTAGCAGTTCTCTAGAAGCAAGAGTGAAAACCTAGTGGCTTCGCTAAGGCAGTGAAGGTTAATGAGAATAACAAGAACACAAAAGGAAAAAGGCAAGAATAGGTTCTTAATAGCTTCACTATTAGAGACTAATGTTCTTAAAAAATTTGGGGTGAAATGAAGCATAGTTTGTCCCCGAGTTTCTCGCCAATATGGCTACCCAGAGGGCCGTTCTTCTAGCCACCCTAATTCTGTTTTGTTTACTACTTTTTACAATAGTTGAGTTGTGTATGAAATACAACTATTTTATGAAAGATGTTAAATAAAAAATAAAGATTAAGGATGTTATTTTTGTTCTTTATTATAGTTGAAAGTTTCTTTCATGTGAATACGAATAGGGAATATTTATTTTCAATTATTAGTATGCGCTTTGAAAAATCGTCTGAAACAGTAATTTACAAAATTTTCTGCGGTCTCACATTAAAAGACAGCTGTAATGGAATTCTTCGCATTTCTCTTAATTCTTTTGCTGTTGCAACGTTCGTTCCATTAATAATTTGTTTTGTAGACAATTGTGCAAAAATAGATGTCGGGTAAATGTATTTTTGAATCAGGATGAAGGGTGAGCGGGATATATGTAAATATATATTTAAGAGTTTATGAGGTTAGGAAAGGATATTTGTATGTACTGTTCCTGTTATCCACACAGTCCTAATGTTCAATGTACTAGAGAAGTTACTCAATTCCCTCGCCCATCGGTAGCGAAGCCGTAGGATGTTTTTTTAAGTTGAAAAATATTCTGCCTAGTACCTTCTTCAGATGCCGACAGACATCGAGTGTTCTAAATTTTGCTCTTTACAGAACAGAACGGTGCAGCCGGTTTAAAAATCTTCTACAAAATCGTTAAAATAAGCTGCGATAGTGATCCCAAAAGTTAAAGAATTAATACAAATCTCAGTTACAGATAAAATGAATCTCAAATTAACCCCCTAAGGGTTCCGCACGTATATCGACGTAGCCCCAAGATGCCTTAAAAGGGCGCTGCACGTATTTCGACGTTGGGTAAGGAAGAACGGCCGTTCGCTTTACACGGAAAATAACGTCGGGGGTATACTGTTCCAAGACGGTTTTGCCCGCATTTTAACGCCGTGCTCGCCCCCTCAAGTGTTGCCCTCTTTATGACTTGGAGGGGAGTCAACACAATGAATTCTTTACGACCATTTAAGAATGTCGCAGGATATGAGGGTCCGGAGATTCCTTTAGGCATAGGTCATTGTAATGAATAGGCGTTAGGAAAAAACGAGGGGTGAGAAAGGAAAGGGCTCGTTCAAGAAAAGAGGAACAGAAACAGTTCCCCAATAGTATGTCCCATAATAGCTCTATGCGGACTTAAGTTTAAATTGCGTTTAGTTTCCGTAGGATTTCTTTGATATAGCTTATTTGATCAAAATATTGTTTCAAAGTTCCATTGAATTATTTTTTTTTTCTTAATGCAGTTTTAGCTTACTTGTGATTAAAAATGGCATAGAAGCACTAAGAACTAGAAAAGGATATATTTGAAAAATTGCTTTCGATATATAGTTAATGTATGAAATATATTTCTCATTCTGAGTTAAACTATTTTTATAATGCAAATTTATACTTTTTACGCTAATCTCTACCGCTAATTATTTTTCATAAAGTAAGCAGATGCAACTGAGTTTTACGTTTTAAAGAAGTCTAAATTTCTATGAATATAATAAAATAAATTATATTGTTTCTCTTATCAGATTTATATTGTGTAAAAACATGGAATTCTGCGTCATTCTTTTTAATGATGTGACCCCTTTTTAAATTTTTGAATAGAATAATTAAATTAACTGAATAAAAGAATTTCATTCAAATTCATTAAAAAAAATTAAGAATTATTTCTACTCAGAAAATTATTAATATTTAATCATAATATACCTTGATGTAGATGAAAGCAAATTGCAAAATAAAATTAATTCAGCGTTTGATTAATTTTGTTACGAATATTAAGAAATGGATCACATTCTAAAAGTCTTAACCTCGAAATCCATCTCCAGATATTTTTTTCAATAGTTTATCAAAGAATACTTTTAGAATGATTTTTATATTTCTTAGATATTTTTAGAATATTTTTCTTGGATAAAATTGTGGATCTATAAAACATTTCTAAGAAATCAATATTTAGTTCAAGAATTCTGTGCTTATTTTACAGTTCTCTGAAGCAGTTTTTTTTCTTTTTGTAGATATGCTAATAGCACTCTTCGATAGAGGTTAAAATATGATTGGATAAATGAGAGAGCTTTTCATTAATCTTGTGCAAAGTATAGCGTGTCTTAATTACACGTTTTTAAGGACGTTCTAATGTAAAATCTTGCAGTTAAATTCCTTAATAAAAATGCAATTGAATATCTAGAAGTGCAGCATTCATAGTTATGTCTTGAAATTACAGCCTGTTATTTACTCGTACCAAATAAATGACTTTACGTTACTTTATTGAGATTTTGTTGCTGATGGGGCCGTTACTTATTGAAGAAAACATCATAAACTGCACACATTGGTTCAGGATCAACCTTAAAAGTTATCAGACCCAAACAAGAAAACAATTATTATCATCATCATCATTATTAAAAGCAATTATTTCTAAATACATTTTGATTAGATTTTGCAATCAAGTATGAATTTTGTGCCTCTTCCTGTCCTTTTAGATTATCGCAAAAATTCGACATAATTACAATAAGAATGTCAAACCAACGTACATTTCATAAATCTATTTTGTGTGTGCGTGATTTTAAATGACTATTCAAATAATCAAGAATAGACACTCATAAATAATTAATCCTTTGTCTGATTATATATATTTTAAAATTAATAGAAAAATACATTTGGATAAAATTGTATGATACTTTTGATTTATCTCGATGCTTCCATTTTGGTGTATCATACACGATTTTTACATACAGATTTACGCATGTAGATTTCCCATCAGGAAGTTTAATCTAATATCTGAAGATTACATTTAAATTAATTACAATTAATTAAGGAAAATTACGATAAAGAAAGAAATTAAAAGTTTGTCAAATTTTTTGACTGGAATAATTTCTTGTGAAAGCTCTACCTTTTTAACCCTAGCTAATGAAATGAGAAGTTAAAAAAAGGTTAATAAAGGGCTTTAAAGGGTTGAAAAAAGGGATTAAGCCTTATCTAGTATGCTATATTGAACTGAAATTTGAAAAACACTTTTTTATTTTTAAGTCAATTATCAATTATATAAATATTAAGTCTATTATATAAATAATATTGTCTACTGTGTATTAATTTTTGTTTTATGCGAGAGCTAATGACCATACATATATCCTCGATGATCGCCTTTGCCTTATCACCGTCTAATTAAAAAATATGAAATATGTACAGATATTTCTTCTCACTATATTCATTTAATTCGTTTTATGTTGGAATTACTTCCAAAACCTTTAGGTATTCTACCTATTCCAATCATTTGACCATTTATGTCAATTTTTATTTCATACTAGCCGCCTTTGGTGACCAGTTGGTCCGCCATGAGTAATGCTTTCTAAACTGTTCAATTAAATAGTTATGTGTCTTCCTATCTTTATAACTTCTCAGCCAAATATGTTTAAACTTTGAAAGGCACATAACTCATATTATTATAGAAGCCTCACGATTATTTGTTCATTGCATTATATATCTCTAATTCGTAATAAGCTGTCATGGAATTGTGTAAATATCACATTTTATATTTGTTCCATAATATTGTGCTTCTTTTTTAAACACTTGCTGTACATCACACTATCCTCGGTTTAATTTCCAATAAGAGTTAATTTAATTATTCAGTTTGAGTTTTTGTCAAAGTGACGGCAATCACTGGTACATTCTTAACGTGATCTTGCAGGTTAAATTCTACTTTCATTGTGTGGGAAATGAATTGTTAGAAAATATGATTACAATATTTCTTAAAAATAATCACTAAAAATAGAATTTGAATTTATAAATTAAAACAATGGTAACCATGTAAAAATTCATTTTTAAGACGATTTAAAAAACAATTTTACACTGTAATATTTGCGGAAATTATCGCAGAAAAATTTAAAATATTAGCGTAATTTTAATTAATTAAAGTTCCCCTAAAAAATTCCGCCTTCCGAATATTTTCATCCTCTAAAGTAAATATGAATATATCAAGTGCGGTACCTCTAGGTCATATGGCCTGGTGTGTAGAACAGTAACACACACACACACACACACACACACACACACACACACACACACACA
>JAPMOQ010046955.1:887516-924706 GCA_026543055.1 Argiope trifasciata
CTTATTATTTCTAACGATAAGATAATGATGAAAAGAAATTATTGGCAATGTTTGATTAAACAATTCCTAATTTATTTTGTGGGTTTCTCTGTAGACATTTATTTCTCTGTTTATTCATTTTAATATGATTTAGTAGTTGTATACTTCATTGCAATTGTCACGCAAAAGTTTAGTAGTTAAATTAAAATCTCTGCAGAAGACTTAGAATATGTTCATTTTTACTTACCACTATGATTCTATTCTGTCTCACCTACTGTTTTTAGTTCAGTATGCAATCGAAAAAAATATCTGAAATATTTGCCATCTGATTTTATTATTTACTTCTCTTCCAGTTATCTAGGGGAAAAAATTGAATTCGACATTTTCATGCTAGAAATAGTATTATTTGTGGAATTCTAGCCTATACGTTCTGTAACTTTCTTTGCGAGTGAATTTGTTTTTTCTCTCCTCAAGATACGGAAAATTAATCATAACACATAAAGGATTATTCTTGATTTGAATCATTTAGTATACAAACTTTTTTAGAAAAATGTTGCATAATCCTAGGCGATTGGAAATATATATTTTCAAATGAATTATTAAATCACTTAGACTTGATGTATAATTAAAAATAAATTCATTTAATTTATTCAAAAGGCAGACGATAAGGAATACGATAGGAAAATGTTTGGATGAAATGTATTCTTACAACTGAAATGAAGAAATACGATTTCAAACCATCGAGATTTATGATAACTGGATTTTTAAAAAAATCATTCTAATTGAATCAGTGAAGTAAGCTTGAAAAGGATTGAAACTGTGGTTTCTTTTACTTTGAAAACTAAATTCATTATGAAATATTTCACAAATGCTAGGAATGAAGTTAAAATTTCTGGGAGTATTATTAGATGTTTGGGAGAACAACTGAAATTTTGAAATTCATTTCTGGCGATTTCTTCATTTGTTAGAATCAATCACCGGAGACAATAGGAAATGAATATTAGATAATTATGTTATGGAAAATTAAAGTGAGTGTATTTCAGAGTGTATTCTTTGTTACCATATTTTTACTAAATGATGTTAGGAATACAAATATTATTGTAACAGTCATTGGTTGCATAGTTTAGAAGAATGAAAGATATGATTAAGTTGTTATTGTTTGTGGCACCTGTCTTAGACAAGCCTGCTGACAAAGCCGCTGATTTTAAGTCCAGTTTCAGCGTCTCTTGTTTCATTAGCGCCATCTGGGGCTAAGAGTGCATCTTAGCTACTCATGTATCACTGCCCTTTTTCTGAGGCGGACTTCATACATTTTATTTATTCATTCACAAATCCTATTTTAGACTTGAATCACAGAACGATCATCTCAGATGCAGCACTCCCAGTGTTATTGTCTCGACTTGGAGGACCTTGGAACTACAACAGATTTATAAGTGCACTAGCCCCGCGGATACGTAGATCTTCGGCCGGTGGAGTTCAAACTCCCAACCCAAGGACGCGAATCCAATGCCCCACCAACCAGAAGATATGATTTTGAAAACTTTATAAAAATTGAGGAGCTCCGATAAAAAAAACTGATTTTTTTTAGTGGCGATTGCGACATTTGCTTTTTCACGGTTTCATGTGGAATCAAAAGTAAGTGCTCAGTTCTGATAGTTTCTTTGAAATTGCGATATTGTAATTAGTTTTTAAAGATACATTTCATGATAGTTTATCACATCACTCTATGAAAGGGATATTTTCCAGGATATATAAATCCTTTGACACTAGGATGCAAAATTATTCAGCTAAAACAAGAACTTGCTAATTGCAATGAAAAAACGGATATTTGCTGTAGTTTTAAGCTGAATTTTACAGAAAAATTAATATAGATCTTCTTACTTTTGAGTATTTTTAAAAAGTCAATAAAACATCAAAATGATGCACCATCTTGAATGGTGAGCTAGAGGCACTATACGAGTGCAGAGGGTTAAAAGTGGAAGCAATGATTATCTTTTTCTGGCGATTCTTTACCCTTTTTATCCTCCCTTTAGTGTGGAGAGGGGTGCCAACCCACAGATTGCCTTCGTCATCTGGTTCAAAATTACGAGGTTTCTCTTAAAATAGCCCTAATGTTGCATAAAAGCGGAATCGGTCTTCGTAGAAATTTACCTATTTTTATTGAAAACTTTTTAAGAACTAAAACTTTCCGTGTTCGATTGGGTAATATTTTATCTGATAGTTTCTGACAAGACTTAGAAGTTCCCCGGAGAAGCATCCTGAGTGTTGTTTTATTTATTATTAAAATCAAAGATATCATTAAAAATATCCCACCAGATGTTCACGGCTCGCTTTTTGTCGATGATTTTCAGATACATTGCTCCAGTGAAAACATGGATTTCATAGAAAGAAATCTTCAAGAAGCTATTAACAATATGTATGAATGGGGGAAAATCATTGATTTTATTATTTCTGCTCAAAAATCGGGATTTAATATGGCTAAACTATTTCCCTTTTCTTGCACTAAATGGATAATCACTATTACTTCTAGCATAATTTATCTATATTTCCTAAACTGCTCTGTTCAATTTTGATGTAACAATAAGAGGCATTAAAAGTAAAGGAAAATATTGTCAGCAAAATCAGACATACTGATTAACTAACATCCAAAGTCATAAAACTCTTCGAGACTAAAAAAAAAACGAATGCAAGAAAATACATTGCCTTAAGGAAGATCTTTATAGAGAGGTTTTAGAAACATCATATAACGTTATCTAATCTGAAATGTCATTTCCTAAAGAAAGTTGTGAATCCATTTAGGAGTATTGTCTTTGATTCCATTTGTATACAGAATCATCAAAATGAAGAAGATAGTCAGAACTTCTAATATCAAGACTGATAATAATAAAAAAAATTCTTTGTGTGCTCCCAAAACTGTCGTTTAAATTTTGTAGGTCAAAGTATGATTATCCCTAAGAGAAAGAAATCCTTTTCATTTGAATGAAGGTTTTTGCTACAAATTTGATACTGTTTATACATTGAATTAAAATGCTTTTGAAAATTTTCCAGAAAACTGAACTAAGTGCTATTAGCTTGCAAAATGTTATTTTTGTTTTATCTTTATTGGATTTTGATATTCGTATAATAATGCAGTGATTCAAGTTTTATATAGAGCACATGCATAAAAGAAAATTTAAATATAAGGTCGTTATTCATTTATGTTAAGTTTTTTTAAACCATATAGCTGGGATTTTGTTTATTTCTGAAATGGTACACCTGATTTTCCGAATAGCTTTCTAAAATTTCTAAAGCTCTATTCTTTGATTAACAAAAATGTTACCATTGCTGAGACCTAGTGAGAAGGATTCGTCCTTGAAATCTTGCTTTTTACTACTTACAGTATCCAACCTGAATGTATTCCTCTACACGTTATGTAAGTAAGTACACATGTTAAGCAAAATATTGCTTTGACTTCTGGAACGACTATAAAAAGAAATTGTTTTGAGTTCTGAAATTGTTAAGGATTGTGTTATTATGACAAATATTTTCATTATTTTGCGAAACTTTCGAATTCAGTTTTTCTTAGTTGATTTCTAAGCGATATCATTTGATTCTTTGATCAATGGAGTTCTAATTACCAGTATCTGGGGTTTCTAGTTGTCTTTTTAACTTTTGTTCCAAAAAACAACTAAAGGCAAATAAATTTTTTAACTGTATCAGTGAAAAGCGCTCCAAGCGTCCAATCCACGAAATTAAGACGAACGCCCAAGACGCATGTTACTAAAAAAAGTCCCTTTTATTAAATTTAATTGATTGAATGCCCAAAGCACATTAGTTAGATATGTTCACCAAGAGCGATTTGGAGATCAGAGATGTTTATTGAAACTTTCAAATTTGGTTAGAGCATACTTTTTCTTAAAAGCCATCAGATCTTTTTCATATTAACTTCTTAAGAACATAGACTTTCATTGTGCTTTTAGAGAGGAGTAGAGAGCTTTCCTTGCACCTGAAAGAGAAATTGCCTTTCCAGTATTCTGAGATACTTGAATAATTTTATGAATGAAAGAGTTAATAAAGTTAAATGATTAACCTTATTAACCATAAGGATTTGAAAGGTTGGATGTTTTTTCCGTTCTTATAATAGGCAATGATGGTTTAAAGGTGTGGAGTTCAAACAATTTTGAAACGTGAGGTGGCATCTTAATAAGCCAGTAATAGACACTAAACATTACCGAAATTCAATGTAAAACCGCTAAAAACGCTTTCGTATGATTCAGATTGAAATAGTGAGGTTTGTATATATTCAATATAATTTTGTAATTCTGTCTCATGAATTTCAAGTTTATGATCATTTTCGAAACAATAAACAATCCTTCCAGAATTATTTCCTCTAATGTGAATAAATAAACCATGACTTAACTCATTGCTTCAATATTTCTAGAAAATCCAGAAGTTTGATTCTGGAAAAGGGTGGGTTGAGAGTTGGATGCTTTTATTTTTTTATAGCTACTTTAATTTAGTTAGGGAAACGTCATTTTAATGAAGAAATGTGTCTTTTATGAAAAAAGGCAAGCAATTCTATTTTCTGAAAAACAAATCTTAAATAATGTATATATAAAAAAAGCAAAATGTAGCTAGGAGCAAAACTGAAAAGAAAAAATAAATTTTCAATTTCTTTCGATTTCAAAGCAAACAAACAGGGAAATAACACTAACAAAGACTAACAAAAAGAGACAATTAGCCCGAAGATATATCATCTTGACTGCCACTCCTTCTTCAGCACCCAGCATTGAAAAGCCAGGGATTTGATTAAAAATGTTTAAAACTTTCTTTCTCTGGACTTGTTCTATTTAAGCCGTTCGTTACGATTTTATACAATGCGGACATTTTGCTGAAAGAATTCGAATTTCTCGTCCACGAAGTCTTCTGATTCTTTGGCAGCTGTCATTACCTTAATTGAATATAAAAACTCGGGATTGAAATTCTAGTTTCATCATTATCACTGCTGTTTTCGTTGCGGCAATTGAAAACAAAAAAGTAGTAGCAAGTACTCCAATCACAAACCCGCTGCTACTGGAATATTCTTGAAGCTATTGTGAGTGTGGTATAATTCAATGAGTGTAGTGCAACTTGATTTTAAAATTATATTCTAATGTTTATTTAATATTAGCTAATAACAGAAGCATTGCTACCACAGAAGAAATTATTTTGGAAATATCGTTTGAAATTTGAAGTAGCTCTGTTATTTAAATAGTAATGATAGAAAGATTATTTTCCTATCGGCAATAAATGAGTTCATTGACATTTAATGACAAATAAAGAAGTTTAAATAATATTTCTTCCATTTTTTTAAACTTTATTATTCAAGTGCTGTAAGATAGACATCTTTTGTTTTTCCACATTTAGCAAAAACAAATAAATTTCTTGGCTGTTCAGCTTATAGGCGTCCGACATACAACTGACCATATGAAAAATAAGGATTTTGTGGGTTCGATTCGCACACTTGAAGATATTTGTCTTCGCCTTGTTGATGGTCATTGAGAATGCAAGTCGAATGGGGAACTGCAATCTTTTGAAAAGTCTGTTTGTACTGAAAAATTGTCATTATATATAACTTAACTTGATTGACATCGATAATTACAATTCTATTTTATATGCTTTCGATAAACTTTGAGTAATATGTGTGATTTACTGCAGACAAAATAATGTGCATGCTGAATGACAATACCTTGTGCAGATGACTATTTATTAAAAAGAAAAAAAATACTCACATTGATTGGCATTAATCATAATAATTTTATTTTGATTAATATATGTACGATTAACTTTGAATGGCATTTGCCTTTTGTCAACTGTAAATTTAAAAATATAACCTTCATGCAAGTGCAAGTTGGTTAAGTTATTTCATCACAATTTCATTCACATGTAACGGTATGGCAGCGCATAAGATACGAAGAAAAAAAATTCATTTTTATATATTAGATTTGCAGATCTTTTGAGAAATGCAATTTGTGAAAGGTCAACTAAAGTCGTACAAATGTGGTTATAAAGCAAGCAAAAGCTGTTTAAAAGAAAGTTACATATTTCAAAAGGGTGATAATTAAAATAAAAGCAAATTCGAAAAAAATAGAACTATATTCTCATGTCTCTTGGCAGCACGAAATTATAGTTAAAAATGTTTTTTGTCCAGTTGATTCGGGTATCAGAATCAAAATCGTACAAAGACATATTCCGAAAATTCACAAATACTATAACAAATAAATTTAATGATATATTAAGGAAAAAATTATGTGGTGAAGAGGAGGCGCATAAGAAAATCTCACTTAGAAGAGCTATCGTGGATTTACGAAACAATGAGAAAGTCCTTTTTGAATAAATTGAATAAAATAAATAATTAAATTGTTAATGGAATTTTTAATTTAATTTCTCATTTTAAACTTGAAGAAATTTTTCGAAATGCTCGTAAATGAAATACTAGTTGTAGTAATCCAAAAGTGCACTTTCTTGTGATACACTGATTTATAATCACTTTCATCACTTAAAGATATTAGTGTTCATTTATTTTTAGAAAATATTATTTATATTTTATAATATAGGAATTCACTGATTGGATAAGTACATAAATTTTATATCATACATATTGCATTAGTTTATATGTGTACACTGACTAAATATTATACCGGTGTTATTAGAGCAATACCCCTAAAATTCACTAACGCGATAAAAAAAATTGCAGACAAATAATATCCCATAAAAAAAGGACCTCACAAAAATAAGTTTGATTGTATTTAAAAAAAAGAAACCATAAACACACTAATAGCGCCCTTTAAAGGTATCAATTGATAGAAATGCCGAACATAACTCCCATCGCCTACATTCTATTCAGCTTTTGATTAGAAGTTCGATCAGTTTCATTGCTGGTCTTTACATTAGACCTTTTGCAGCCCGAAGTAATTGAATTAGTCCATCAATTCTTTTATAAGTCTCAGTAATTTTTTTCTATAGTTTAGAGATCTTGTTTCATCTTATCTTTAATAATTAACCATCATTAAGTAGATAAACTGATATCTGAAATGTTCATTTTTTCCCACAACTGAGTGGGGGATTAATAGTGTCTACTCACTGTTTTTCAAAAACCTGATGCATGTTTAAAGAAAGTTGAATAGCATGGATAAGAAACATTGGACTTAAATTACGATCATTGGAGATGATATAAAAATATTTTCAATAAGAAAATGAGCAGAAAAAAAAACAAAGCTGTCATAGTCGTCATTGAAAGTAGTGGGTGTCTCAGAGTTGTGGCATGCTTCTATTTGTGTAAGAGCAATCGGGACATTTTTTAAAGTCGAATGTCCCTCACGAATAACGCGCTGTGATGGAATTTCATGGATTTCACTGTCATTTCCCACAAACTACCAGGGGCCGAAGTGGTCTGTGGTAAGGCCTCAGCTTCAGAATGAAACAGGTTTCCAGTTCGTGACCCAATTCAACCGGATTACCACGTCTGGTGCACGTTAAATTTCAACGTCCTTCCACTGGTGTGGTATGGAGAGAGGAGTGCCAGCTCAGGTGTCTTCGTTATCTGACTGCTGTTCAAAATTACTAGGTACGTATAAAATAGTCTTAGTGTTGCTTTAAAAAGAGAAGTTAATATAACTAAACTAAATCCACAAACTACGAAATTGCAATGAAAATCAAAGGATAAAAGGAAATTAGGTTATTGACTGCGAAAAAAAAAATGGGTAGTTTTGTTGCTTATATTACTGAGTCAAAAATCGTGCGCTATTTAAATTGTGACTGGCAGCCACGAAAGTAGTTCGATTATCACAATAGATGTGATAAGCTAAATCTTCCGCTGAAGCGTTTCAGAGCAGCTATAAATTTATAGATGTAATCTGTCGCAAAATGAACAGATTTCTCCAACAAAAAAAAAATGCAATCTATGCTTTGCTTGTTTTTTTGCCTCACTGAATTTTATTATTATCCACTGAATTTTATTATAATGCAGATCAATGTAGTAAAATTTTATGATTTAACCCTTCATTTACCGACATGCTGTAAAGTACCATTGAAATCTGGCTGAAACCTTCACAATACGACTACTTCTTCTTACAAAATTTGAAATAATACCAAGAATACATATTTAATATTTCCAATAAAAACAGTAGATGTCAACTAAGAATAATATTACAAAAATTTTTATTATTAATTTAATTTTTTTTCTTTGTGGCTTTATTTTGCTCCAAAACTTAAATAATGGTTCAAAAATAAATTAGAAAAACTGATGGACGTCGACCCCTGTACTGAGTATAATTTATCATTTACCCAGAAATCTGTAAAACTCCGCATTCGAATCAACTGAAGAAAGTGTGTGTTAATTTCCCGCACGAAAAAGTTCATCAGTTTTGTTTTGATTGTCCTCTTCGATTCCAGACAAGCGCCATAACATCTGTGCATTTTTGTTTTGTTTTGTTCATCTTCAACAGCATCCAGCATTGGATTCATTGAAATAAAACATTCCTGCATGTATGAAAACTCCAAGATACTTCGCCGTCTGTATAATATTTTTATACTATTTAATATTTGATCATCTGTAAGTTACTTTTCTTTTCATAACATATTCATAGTTGCTATATTTTTTTATAGTGAAATATATATGTTAGGTTGATATTTAATTTCAATCATCAAAAGTGCGTAATAATATTTCTTTTTAAAATAATCTAAATAGTGATTTTCAAGTTGTTGTTGTATTTATGTATTTTATTTAAGTACAAATTGATTTATCATACTTCAGATACTATTTCTTGTTGCGTAACTTTACGAACCGAAACTGAAACTTAGTAATTCTGATAGAATTTTATGTGCCCTTGAACGCGCGCCATCTCTCAGTCGCTCCCAAGCGATCAGTCAAAACAAGTATTGAATATTGTATTTTCTTTTTATTATTTTTCCCTTTCTCGCTACGAAAAACTGTTCTGATTTATTTTATTTTTAGAGTAATGATTCAGCATATTTTATCTTTCAATCTTACCAAGTGTGCACTTTCATTTTCATTTCTATGAATGTTATTTTTATGAAGTTTTTTTTAAAGATAATACGTCCTCAATATTTAACTCAAATTTAATAGCAATTGTTTGCTGTATTTTTTTACTAATTGTGCATATATACTTCAAATTAACAATTGAAATATTTAGAATTTAATTTATTTTTTTATGCGAAGCTTGCATGTAAAAATTACACGCATAAAGTTATTTTGAACATAAATATTTTTTCCATTGCTGAAAGTTACTCATGGTCTTCTAATAAAGTATTTTATTTACTATTCATGTTAATAGCATTTTAAATAAGGGAACTCGAATGGTACTAATATTTTTATATATTAATACTGAAGATAAACTATTTACTTTGTTTATTGCTTAAATTCATACAGTATGTTTGATGTAATTTTGGATTTTCTTACTTTACAGTTGATTTATTGTCAAGCATTATTTTGAAAGTTTTTAAGTGTTATTGTTTCAATATTTAATTCAGTTGTGTAAAAATATCTTGTGCATTTTAAGATCTAGTTTTAAGGAATTAGTTTTAAATTACCCAAATTTTAATTTTTAATTTCAAGTTTAAAGCAAAACTAATTTAAGTTGACTTTTATTTAAACACGCTGAAGTATAGAGAATTTCGGATAAATTTCAAAATTATTACAGTTTTTTTATTGTCACCAAGCCCCTTTTTCTTTCAAAATGTCTTTCTTACTAAAAGGCAAAAAAAAATTGATTGCTCTCGTGAATCAATTCGGCGTAACTGTTGAAGCAGATTTGACGAAACCCCAAAGATCTGATTTTAAAAACCGATGAATATGATGAGGAAGATGCCAAAGTGATGTTAGAGTGTATCATTGAGGACAGACATATAGCAGAAAAACAAAACAAGCGATTGTGGAAAGAGGAAGAAGAAAGAAAAGAGCGATTGCGGAAAGAGGAACGTGAACACGAACTTGAAACGCTGAAAATCCAAGCTCAAATAAATGTTGGTCATGAAAACTCCACAGATATTTCAGTAACTAGTAAGACTTCGCAAGAGATGTTTCACCGATTCAACATGAAAGGTGACATAAGTTTAAATTTAACATTATTTGAGCATCATGCCAATTTAGCGTTATTACCGAAAACTCAATGGGTCCAGAAGCTACTAGGATTAATTCCTCTGGAAGTTGCTCATTTAATTGCTCGAGAACCTGAGGAAAAATCGAACGATTACGACCATGTGAAGAATCTGCTGTTACAAAGATTCAAGTTGTCCCCGGAGAAACTGCGACAATTATTTGTTTCACATCAAAAAGCTCCTGAGAAAACGTGGCAAGATTTCTATCACGAATTGCAGACTTACTTTGATGGATGGGTAACAGGTCTGAAAATAGATACCTACGAAAAATTACGTGAACTTATCATTGTGGACCAGATGAAACGGAAGGCACCACCAGAGTTTCAGAATCACTTTCTTGATGAGTGGGCTTCCATAACTTCAGCTACTGATTTGGCAGAAAAATTCGAATGATATGACAATGTCAGGAGGACATTGAGACCAAAACCATCAGATCCATTCTTCAGAAGGGAAGATGAAAATAAAGAAGCAAATAAATTTCTGAATCATCCACGAAAACCAGCGAATTTCCAAGATAGAAATAACAAGTTCCAGAAGTGACCCTTTGAGCCAAACAGAATCTCATATGTCAAGGAAATTAAACCATTTAGAACTGTGAATTGTAGTTACTGCCAGACACTAGGACATTATGGCGTAGAATGTCCACGACAATACAAAATTATGCAAAATTATAAGTTCGAGAAGAAACCTTTGCAACTAAATAGAAACGCAAACGTCGAAAAAAATAAATCATAGAGACCTGTGAAATGTTGTTACTGCCAGACACCAGGACATTTTGTTGAGATTGTCCACGACGACCCAAAACTACGAAGAATAACAAGCCTTCTGCACCTATTGTACAAATTTATCCTAAAATTTCACGAGAGAAAATGAGAACAAGAAGAGTAGCTTTAAGAAACAAAACTATCGACGCATTAATGGACACTGGTAGTTCAGTAACACTCCTTCGAGAAGATATCAACAAACAAATCATCAAGCCTTCAGAACTTTTAAGAGAAACGATTATAATATCTGGTTTGGGAAAGTCACAAGTCAAAACAAAACGATCATTTCAGCAAGATATCGAATTAGATGGACAAAAATATTCTCTGACATGGCAGAGAATATTTCATATTTAGATTTTCAGGCTTTATTTGATCTGACAATTTAGAACAAACCTCATTTCACTTCACCAAAGAAGGCATCAAATTTCGAAAAAGAGAAGATGTAAAAATATTTTCCATGCATGTGCAGCTATACGAGGCAAGACCACAAGACGAAATCGAAATGGAGCACATTTCTAATCCCGAAGTAAGAAAAGAATTATCGGAGCTAATTTCCAGTTACAAGCCAGAAAAAAACTGAAGCCACAGATGCATCCATTAGAATAACTTTAAAGAACGACATTCCAGTCAACCAACCTGCAAGAAGACTCTCATTTCCTGAGAAACAAGAAGTGAATAAACAAATCGACGAATGGTATAAACAAGGAAGAAAAACAGAATCACATACAAACGCAAGTCAACATGGGTGAGGAGCCATTTTACTGCAAGAAGGCGAAGATAGAAAATTGTATCCTGTCAAATCTACTTCTTCTGAGGACGCTCTAGATAAACTAAGACTACAACAGAAAACTTTTGGCAATCCAAAGAGAAAAATCACTGATAGAGGATCAGCATTTACCTGTACAGCCTTTAGTGACTATTGTAACGAAGAGAATATCCAACATCTACAAACTGCAACCGGAGTACCTCGAGGGAATGGCCAAGTAGAAAGAATACATCGAACACTCCTACCTGTCTTGACCAAATTAACTATTGATGACCCTACAAAATGGTACAAGCATGTAGACAGACTGCAAAGAATCCTCAACAGTACCTCAAACTGTAGAACAAAATGGACGCCTTTTGAACTGTTAATTGGCACTCCTATGAGGAATAAAGAAGACCTCCGAGTAAGAGACTTACTGTTGGAAGAATTAATTGAAGAATTTCAAGAGCAGAGAGATCTACTTCGACAAGACGCAAAAGCAAACACTCAGAATATACAGGCCGAAAATAAAAAGAACTACGACAGAAAGTGCAAGAAAGCCCCAGTATATCAGAAAGGGGATTTGGTAGCCATTCAACGAACTCAATTTGGAACTGGACTTAAGTTAAGACCTAGGTTTTTAGGACCATACAAAATTATCAAAGTAAAACCGAGAGATCGGTATGATGTTGAGAAAGTAGGCGACAATGAAGGTCCTAATATGACCACATCATCTGCTGATATGATGAAATTTTATTCCCCAGGCTGAATAAAACGCAATCAGCGCGATAGTTAATTAGCTATTTTATTCTGTGATATATTTCATTTTCATGTACATTTTAATATTATAACATAATTTTGCTTCAATGAATATACACATGTTTTTTCATGCTTCGTGTATTATATTCATTTTGTAGAGAACTTTTAAATTTTGCATTTATATTTTCGATGTTTTTTCAGTTATGTATTCAACAAATTATTACCGCTAGTGTTATGTACCTTTATCTTAACAATCGATATAATTGAATTTTAGATTTGTTGTTTTTTGTAACAGTTTGGCCGAGTTTAATTTAATATCAATTTTGAATTTCAGTATGTAAATAACGATGAGGTCATCGTTCTATCAGGATTGGTCGAGTTGTAGGGATTTAATTAGAGGCCATTACTTTTAAATATTTAGTTCCAATTTGCTGTAATAGATGTCACTACGGATACTTGAAAATACCTCTGAACCAAAGTCCAAGTCGTGTGACGTAAAAAATTTGAGAGAAAGCGAACTATGCATTCGCTCGCCAGATGGGGATAGAGAGTGTTATATCGTTCCGATTATGCATCTTTAAAACGCAACGTAGTTTCGCCCTGAAACAATTAATTAGGCATCCTTGGTGGCATCTATAAGTAAATATTTTTTTCCTCTATTGTAAATATTCTTGTCTTAATTGTTAATGTCTTTTCCTTATTATTTACTGTAAATAAATTTCTTCTTTTTTAAAATTGGAAGCAGGATACGTAGATGCTTGCCCGTCTCCATTAGTGTTTGGATGCAGATTCAAAAGAATTTTTAAAGTTATGCTCGCAACAAAGATATTCCATTTGCAGAGATTGGTTAAGAGCCAGAAAAGGACAACTTTAGAAACAGTCCACGCGAAAATTTTAAATTTATATCTTTTTAAAGAATTTAAAATTATGTGAAACAGATTTACTAAGAGATGATCAACGCAAAAGCTCTAATCGCGGTGCGGATACTTTTTTGATACGTGATTTAAGTCTTAGAGATTAAAAGATTCACACTAATATCTTCTTGTCCTTGGAAAAAATAAATGATAGTTGCATAAACAAAAGAAAATGCATCAGTTAATCTGCTAAATTGAATAACAACTTATAACAACTTATTTGCTTAAATATTTACTTGAATTTAATTCATTCATTTGGAAACTGTAAGGGAATTGGAGAATCTCAGTCGTCTTTTACAATCGCTTTTTGTGAATGGTTACTTGTGCTTTTAACTTTGCTAAAATGCTGAATGCATCGGAAGGATTACAGATAAAACCCAATACTTTTGAAGTTTCGCCTATGATTATCTCATAGTTAGTATTTTGTGAATAGCGTTCTTTGAACACAGCCAAAATTTCATAAGAATTTGAATTCCGTTTTCTAAGGTGAAACATTAAGTCTGAGTGAAATGAAGCCTTTTACAAATGGATACAATCGCTTTGATGTATTAGTTCTTATATTACAACATTTACGCAAACTTTCTAAAGAGTTTTAGTTATTGAAGGATCGTTCGTGCATTTAAATATATTTAAAGCCTTTTTAATTAGAAATGATGAGGAAGAGAGACCGTAAATTACTATATTTAATGGGTATTTTTGAATTGTATGATTTTAATTGCTTCTCAAAAAAACATCGGAAAACTGAGATCTTCAGAATTTATAAGTACTCGGCAATACATTTCTCATTGCAGCAAAAGCAACCTTAAGGATTAAGGAAAAAATCAAGAGTTTCTGAAAAAGATTTCTTTATAAATTAGGGTCTACGTCCAAAACTGAATTCAGTGGTAAGTTCTTTTCAGTCTTTGTTAAATGAACAATTGCAACTCTCAACTTCATAGTATGAATTGCTTCACAATCGCGTTTTGATGTAGATAATATTGTTAGAGGTGCCCGAAAAATTTTCATTAGCTACTGACATATGATATAATTGCTCATATCCATATATGAAATTTTTATAGATTTTTTCAAATTATGGATTGCTAAAATTTTTCTACTATTAATATTAAACAAGAAAAGACTGTGAATTTTGAGTTACCTAAATTTGGAGGTGATTTGTAAAATGAAAATCTAATCACAAACCGGCCATCTTAATAGATTAAATACTTTTGCTGAAAATGTATTCCACCAAATTGCTCTTCATTCATATGCGAAAGGGAAGAGATCATGTATGCCTTCATTCCTATAATTTATTTCGTTTTTCAAAATCACTTGTTTTTATAATCGATATTCAATTCGTAAATATTGAATCGAAATGCAACTTCTGGGCTGATATTACCATTTGGCATCTGAACGGAAATCAATCCGATGGAAATCCGATCGATTTGCTTAGTGTATTGAAAACCTGACAAGACAATGAAGTAGAAAAAAAGTGTCAATAATTAACTCGATTTGGCCTTATACTTGAAAAGAAGGACCCACAAGTATAATTTTCATTTAGAAGTTTTCCCAAGTTTATTTCATATGAAGAAATTGATGCTGTAGGTTTATTTAAAACAAACGGGGTCACTTTTAGCTCTGTTTCGAGGCTATTTTGAGAATGGATTATGAGATCCACAGTTTTACTATGAGACCGAGATTTTTATCTCTTAATCCTGCATCGTAGATCTAAAATTTTCTAGGAAATATTAAGCTTTTTAAGACAGCTTTTTGGAATAAAGCTACAGTTTGATTCGGAGTCGAAAAGAATCTGCTTTGATTTCTTGACTTTGAGGGCTCTGATAGCTACAAAAGATTTATAAAAGCAAATAGTGAGAAACCGATCATATATATTATCGGACTTAAGAGAAAATACTCACATGGTGCTTCCAACAAATCATAGATGCTTTCTGTTAAAAGTAAATCATCGTAAGGAGTATCAGCATTATAAGATCTAGAAGCATTTTACTTTAACATATTGACTGTCATGTCACTCATATTCGGATGTCAATCAAAGTTGTCATTCACTGTAAAATTTGATAAGAATAGAACATCCCTATGTTTAATTTGTATCTCCTTGTTATTACGCATTTTGCACTGTGTGAATCACTTGTGATTTCCATCTACTATCTTATTAGATATTCTCTTTTGCACCACAATTAAAAGTTGGAAAAAGTAAGCACCGTATTAAGTAGTGTTCGAATCACATGCATTAACTGTTATAAATGACTATGAAAAAATAGTTCATATCTAAAAATAAAATGCTTTTCATGATCATAAAGTATCAAATAGAAAGTTTACTTAATACGAATTAAAAGAAGAAAAATGCTTCACTTGCAATATTTTCTAATCTTCCCTCAAAGAAACATTGTTGCATTTTCACATGAAACGTTTCGACATTTATGAGATTATTTTATTTCCCAATAATAGCTTCCTAAAAATTATCCAAATTCCTTATCCTAATAATATTATTATTTCCAAACAAGAATTTGAGAAATATTCAATTCTATTGGGAAAAGTAATGTATACTTTCAGCATTAGATTTCTGAAATTTCAGATAAGAAGAGTGCAGAATTGAGTAAGTGAAAAAACGGGGACGATCTAGATATCAAAACTCCAGGGTCTTTTCTTTTTGAGAAGAAAAATAGCTTCAAACAAACCTCACCCATCAGAAGGCAAACATTTAACGATACCTAGCAGAATCACCTGGGGGGAAGGACCATTTCATCCGCCATGAATAATGCATGCGCCAAGGGGATTATTTTCTTTTCACTTTCGTTTATCCACGATTCAATTATAAATTCAGTGAGATCTCTTGATTTAATTATCTATTTTATCCACTTTTAGCATATGAATGTTTAAGTGAAGGGAAACCCGATTAAGGTCCATCTCGAGATGATGAATCGAGGAATAAAACTCGACTCACGTAATGTACCATCTCAGCAGGATTTTTCTTTAAGTGAGTTTATAATCTATTTCCTTCCTATTTTTTTTTTTCATAGCTCTGTTGGGCTCAAAATATATTCAAGAGCAAATAATTCCCACCTCTTGATAACTTCTATAGGACACTATTTGGCTAATTAATATGCATTAGAAGTGACAAAGTAATCCTACAAAATACATTAGCTTAAAAAATTCAGTTTCTTAACTACCCTTCCTAATGGCTAATTACTATTGGAAGGATCTCAATATTTTTTAACGAAGATATTTATACATTAAACATTTTAGAGAAATTTACATACATAAATATGTATTTAATGATACGAGTAATGCAAATAATTGCCTTTAAAACCAGCAGGGTTCACGGTTTATTGGTAGAATAGCACAATGCAAAATATTAGTAAGCTTCATTTATTTTAATATTATTAGCAGTTAAATGCTCTTCAGAAATCATTCGATTATTTTACAGATTTAGAATCTTTTTCTTTAAATATTTTAAATTAAAAAAAAATTCACAGCTACATTTATATTATTAAAATTTTTTGTTTGAATTTCAATGATTTTAAGAACTTACGTTTTGTTTCAAAGGTTTGAGAAAGATGGAATATGTTATTTATTGAGAAACGTGGGATTAAATTCATTCATTTATACAGAAAGGTAGTTTACGTTGTTTTATTTTCTTATTTAAGCAACGGAATTAAAAAAAAAGCTTTTCTTGGTATCTTTTAAGAGTGATAAATTATCTTACAACATATGGTGTTCAAATGAAAAAGTACGAAACGACACTATGGTATAACTGAAGGCTTTTTTAAAAGTATACACCATAGGCCTGAAAATTGAATTTCTGTGGGCGTGACGAGACTGTCATTCACAGCGTTCCTGAGTTCGGAGTCTGAGTTGAAGTGTTTTCTTTTCAGATGTTTTTTCAGGAGACAAATCGCATGAAAATGCCTGATTTGTAGGGCAGATGGTCAAGCTGCTCCTGCTTGAACTTGGCTATTTCCACGTGTGTGACCTTGGAGAGGTGTGGACGAGTGTTGTCATGTTGTAGAACCCCACCCTCCATGAGTAACCACTACCTTTTGTTCTTAATGTTCCTGCGTAGTTTTTCGAGTGTCTCACAGTATAAATGGGAGTTAATAGTTCTTCAGTGTTTGAAGAGTCCAAGGCCCACTTTATAAAAGCCTCTGTTCTTTCCTGCTCATTCAGGCGCCAGTGCATGCTCTGACCTACGTCGCAGACTCCAATCGCATTCCTAGATGTCTAGCTACGTACTTCCACATGGGCAAATATGTTAACTGTTACATTGTTGCGACGTTTCGTACCTTTTCATTTCAACATATTTTTAAAATGTTTCTTGATATTCCGAACGCTGGCAAATAGAGTGGAGATATCATTAAGGCAATATCGTTTGCCATATTGTGCTAATAGGATCAGCTTTGCATTCCTGATATTTTACAAATAGCTGCATTTTCTATTAAGAAATAAATCGAAAGTAAAAAATAAAGTTAATTAAAGTAATGAGCAAACAACATTAATTGAAAGTAGACGAAATATTGTTGAAATAGGTGAAAACATAGATCAGGAAGTTATGCTGGTTTAATTTGAGAATAATGAGGGGAGGGGATTTTTTTGACCGAATAAAAAACTTTCTTCAAACTTTTGCAACCAGAGAGGATTTTATTAACTAATTATACATTATACCCGATAATTTACATACATTTAAGATAATTTGTAAATTTTATTATTCCAAACAAGACTTCATTCTCAACTATCCTATTGAATAGTGAGAGATCATTCTCTACAGTTGAAAGGCAGTCTGTACCAGACAATGCTACGAACGTGTCGTGAATACCCTAGTAGAACAGAAATTGTCGGTAATTTTTGTAATCATGCAGATTTATCAGAGTTAACGGCTAACCATGCCTGAAGTCATTGCAACGTGCATGTTGCTAATTTGTCATGAAGTCAGAGACGATTAGATATAAAAAGGTATTTTTCATTCAAAAAGGTGGGACCAGAAGGAGCACAGCAGAATGATCTCCTCCTGTGTTAATTATTTTCTTTCGTTTCACTAAATGACCCAAGCGATGGTTCTTAATTTATTTTCTGATCTGTGTAATAAATTTTAACTTATTTAGCTACTGTTATTGCTTCCAAAAAACAAGCGTTTATCTGCATCAAACGCTTGTTACCATCTAGTTTCTGGTAACATGCAAATTACAATATAGTATGACATTGATAAATATTCGAACTATTGTTTAATATCATATAAAATTGCATAACATAATGCAACAGACTGTGCTACATGGGAAGCTATTTTTAGATCTGATAAAATATTATTCACAACTTATCAGCGCCATCAAAGTTAAAAATTGCATAGCTTGTGATCTAGGTATCAGTGAAGCCACATATTACGAAAATACCAGCTGCCAATAGGTTTCTCTGTCCAGTGATTTTGAAGATACTCATAATACAAAGGCAGAAGAATTCAATCTTGCATTAAAATTGTATGTCAATGGGATGTTTGCATATCCGTACCAATCTCGTTTGACTTCGATGCATTTCACTGCCTGATGATCAAACATGTCACTATGTCTCTACCACTGTATTCTTCGAAAAAATATGGATTTGGAATAAATTATGTTGTAAATTTACACCACCTGTTACTTTTCTGGACTGCATCAGGAATTTTGAGAGCTTGTAAAATCTTCTATATCCCAAATTCGGCAATTCTGTATTTTCATCGAACCATCTGAATGAATGCACTCAATCTTCTATCTACAGCATATCTAAAGATATTTTGAACCAACTTCAAAATAAACAAGAAACTGAAAGGAAAACTAGTGTCGAGTATCGAAATCATATGGAAGCAGTTTCTACACAATTTGAAACTTTTACATATAGTGCCAGAGGATATCCGCCTGATCTAATATTCCGCAACAGCTGGTTGCAAAAGACTTATTCATTTTTCTTCCATACAACGAATACTGATACTTCTTTGTAGGTCGGAAGCTTAGTCCTCTTCCGTCTGAAGTACAACTTTATTTTCTGCAGAGATAGGTTTTCTTCCTCTAGAATTAACATTAAATAAACTTTTTCCTTCAAATCTGATTGATATTAATCAAAGAGTTTTAATAATCAATGGACCTTTATGCATCCCCTTCAAAATCCTATATTTCTAATCGGTGCATTTCTTAAACAATACAGTTTAATTAACAAAACTCGTTCAGGTAAAAGTAACGGCATTATTATTATTAGCAATTAGTAACACATTCAAAAACTATGTACTAAGTTTTATAGCAGTTGCTGCTATAAGTAGGAAAAAACTTTTGTTTGTTTGTTTTGTACATTTAACATTTTAATTCGAGAATCGGATAAGTTTCCGATCGGATGTAATTATCAATTGACACCTTGTTAAGAAATCATGTACTTCGTTGTCGCTTGCGTATTTGAAGATAAATTTCGTAAGGGAACTCGAGTGACTGCTTAGAAAGATATTTATCAGCTTGAATGTTTTCTTTTCCTCATCTTCTGTCTAAGTGATTTATTTCTTAAGCTTAAGTTTAAAGCAGTGAGATCGAGTATATTCGATAGTAACCCCAACACAAACGTTTGAACATTACGTTTACAATATTTTAAAAGAAATATTGAACAAATTACAGCATCCTTGTGTATATTTATTTCCTTGTATTTTACACTTAATGTATCGAAAATATTCAATTTACATTTCGCAGTTAGAAATAAAAATAAAATTGTCACAAAGTCGGACAAATTAACAAAAACTAGCTTAAACTTTTGGACTTATGTCCATCAATCTGTCTATGAACAACAATTCACAAAGCTTTGAATTAGATGAATGCGATTCTATAGGGCAAATTTCAGCTAAGTTTCAATCATCTATCAAATTTTGTATTTATATAAAGTTTGCTCAAAATTTATTTACAAATAATTCGACTGTTTGAGTACAAGTCAGCTCGATACCTACAAAGAGTAACATAGATAAAAAAATTTATGCACAGGCTTAGCATCAAAAATGTGGAATCGAATCAGACCTGGAACCAAATCAACCATTCGGCTGACTGTCTGTTGATCTGTACATTCGAATGTATTTGTAACCGTATAAACTCATTAAAAAAAATTCTCATCAATGAAATAAGATATGCTTTCTTGTGATCCCACAACTATCGTTTCATGCCAAGAACTGCTGCTAAAGAAATCCAGAATACATATTCTAGCTTTAGATTCAGTAAAAATGTTACATTCATGTTAAATATTTATATTTCGTCACTATCACGCACGCATGTGCCATGCAATACATTTGCAATCTTACCAAAACCCACAGTTTTATGCGAAAAATAAGTGGAGAGTAAGCAATAAAGTTTAGGAGGCCATTTCATTGATCTTATTAAAGTGGCTTAAGTAAATTTCAAGATATCACTGTAAAACTATTAAAAAAATTATAAATATTCTGAACATTCTTTTACTCATACCTATAATTCTGAAGCTTATTCAATGCTATAATAGATACATTAAATAAATGCTTTTCATTCATATTTGAAATGATAATTAATACAGCATTCTCAAATTTATCATGTAACTCCAAATGGCTTCACGAACTTTTTCGGAATAACAGAATCAATTATCAAATAAATTCTAAAAATAAAGTATTCTTTTCGGAATTATATAAAAACCAGTCACTGGCTTGCTTGTCTTTTTTTATTCAACTTTCACGGATCACGTTCTTTCACGTTTGGCAATCCCAAAATAGATATGGACTGAAATAAATGTTTTTTTTTTCTTTTATCAATTTTACATAAGATTTAAATACTTCACTAAAAACGCTTTCTTTTAAATCTTGTTTAATAACTGCAGTTCTTTTCGACGATGCTCATTCTGTTGTATTGCATACATTATAATGCAACTTCAGAAAATTATAACTAAGAAATGTCAGTAATTATGCTATAATTCTCCAAGAATGCTGTTATTTAGTAAATACTATTCTTGGAGAATGATTTGAAATTTTAAGCAAAATAAAACGAAATCTATATTTTTAAGTTTATACTAACAGCCTTTAACGTACAGCTTATTTGCCTATTTGAATTTGAACTATTGATTTTTCCAGATTTTTAAAATGATTATATGGAATGTTTTTTTTTTCACCTTTCTGTTTGATATAACTAAAAAACACCAATTCAGTTGAATCGATGTAATGCAAATTAAAAAATGAAGCGAAAATCCTGCTATGGTTAATAATTCCCAAAAATACGCGACTGAAAGTTTTGACTAATGAGTTTCAATTCCACTTTCAAAAAACATGGTCTATCAAATTAAATTAAAAATATGATTAAAATTAAGGAAAAGAGTAAACGGAAAGAAAATAATGTCATTAAAAAAGAAATGTTTGTATCGTAATTTTTTGGAAGATATAAACATCAGTTTTTTTATTAACAAATCATAACAAATACCAATTTGCCAACAGTTAAGTTTTGTATTCAATTAAACTTTCCGTTTGAAACTTATTTCTTTAGAATCTTTTTTGCTCTAACTGAATAGGATTTTTGATGACCCTTTCTAACGCATTTCTAAAATGTTAATTTTGAAATTTCATTAATTTTTAAACGAAGTGATGAATTTAATACAGTTCTAAAAACTTCTAATGAAGCAGTCTTAAATTCGTGCAATGGTTTGTTGACATCAAATTGTTTCCATTCGATAGTAAGGTTAGTAATACCTTATAAGAAATACATAATTCTGGTAAACAAGCATATAAGAATTATAACTCAATTAATGGTTTTCAGTAAAATTAATTAATGCAAAAGCGTTTTGAAAATGTTGTCAGCACAAATGCAAATTTGCAATTAATTCAACATGTATTAAAGCATAACTTCATGAAAAAAAATACAGAGACGATGCATCCGACAACCAACGAATTTTATTACGTTTATTACGTTGAGGCGAGATCTTGCTTACTCAAACGTAATAAGGAATATGAAGGAGGGGGGAGGGAGGAGGTGTTAAAGAACTTAAAGAAATATTTGCTTTATTTAGAAAAATTCTTTTAATTAACATTTGTATCTCCCACGCATTTAGCAAGAATTTAATTATCTTCATATTCCTTTTGTTAAAAATGAAGTTACTTTTATTTATCTATTTCAATGTACATTCGTTTTAAAACAAAAACAAAAAATTATTAATAAGCAATTTAATCTCTAACCTGTAATAACAAAAATAAGATTTTTCCCATGCTTTTACTATCTATCTGAATGCAAAATTATTTTTATTAGCAAATTTTTAAAACGTTTTAAAAGCAAAATTTTCAAAAAAAATTATTTTTATTTCATTAAATATTAATTGTTGTAAGGGAAAAGATTCCAATAAAATATTTAAAATAGTCGTGTCGCTTACATAAGATAGACTTTTCTTTATATCAATGTCATTTATTGAAAATAACTTCATCTCAAAATATTCTACAGTGAAAACCAAATCAATGATGCTTCTGTATCTTCGTCTTAATTTTTTTTTTTTCCTTTTCCAATCATTTTATCTTTATAAGTCCTGATGGTATAAGAATTCCAATACCTAAAAACCTAGAGTGAGTTTTCGTACAAGAAACTAAATGGAATCATCCCCACCATATGAGCGATTGTTCGCAAAATTATCTATATTTAACCCCATGTCTTCAGCTATGTACCCGAAAATGGTAGAGTAAGACCTTTATCGAATGGGGCGATTTGAGGGCGAATCTGTACTCGTAGGGTTAAAATTCCATTTTCATCTATATAAATAAAAATGGATGTCTGTATGCGTGAATGCCATCTGTATGCCGTACTGCTCATTGGATTGTGATAAAACTTTGAATACTTACTACTTGCATATGTGGGATAGTTATAGGAATAGTAAAATTATGCAATATGTAAAAATTATTTTTGGATCTATTTATCGCATCTATTAACCAAGGATTATCATTAAATTAACTGACCAAAGAGACACAACATTTTTTCACATAACCAGTTCTACGTTCGGATGCTACGAGTCGGACAGTCAAGAAATTAATTTGTTTCTTCTGAAGACGGAAAAACAAAACAAATATTATCTATTCTAAAGCTCTTGGATATTAAAATAAAAAAGAATAGAATAAAAATTAATTATACTTCGCTTTTAAATATCCTTCAACTTCAATGAAGGTATTCCTTTGCGATATTATTTCTAATTAAACAAAACAGTTATTTTAAATTTCGAACAATATTTCCAAAGTTATTTCTTCTGCGGCAGGAACTCACCGGGTACCAGTTAGTAATACCGGGTGGCCAGAAATAAAACACCCCTACTCTGACCTCCCTGGATATCGAACTACTCAGTGTAAAGGCTTGAAAATTTGTGGACATACTATTCAAAAAATGGGGAAACGGATTTCACGAAAAAAAAATTTAGTTCCAGAAATCACCGATAGGTGGCGCTGTACCACTGGACGTATGCTGAAAAGACACAAAAACACGTTTTAAACACATTTTATTTGAAAGTACCAAGCATACATGAAACAAGGACGTTATCGATGCAGGGAATGCTGCTCAATATGGTTCCCTTCCTGAAGATGTAAAATGTGAAGTCTGTGGACAGCTTGTTCAACTGCGGATCGTAACTGGTCATCTGAGATGCTTCTCACATGCAGACTGATACTCTCTTTCAAATCTGCCAAGGTTATCAGACGTTCTCGATAAACAAGGTTTTTTAAGTGTCCCCAAAGCCAAAAATCACACGGATTAAGATCCGGTGAACGAGATGGCCAAGTTGTCGGAAACGCGCGACTGATTATTCTGTCAGTGGTGAAATGTTGGCGAAGAAACTGTTGCACAGGGAGTCCAATGTGTGGAGGTGCTCCATCTTGCATAAAAGTAATGGTGTCAAGGCATTGGCGCTGCTGCAAATGGGGTACAACAAATGTTTCGAGCATCCTTTTGTACCTGTTGGCCGTCACGGTACATGTCTCAAGGCCATTGGAAGTAACCTCTTCGAAAAAGAACGGTCCAAGGATGAATGTGGCTGTGAATCCACACCAGACTGTAACTTTCGGTGAGTGGAGTGGAATCTCTTGGAAGGTACGGGGGTTTGTCGTGTCCCATATGCGACAGTTATGGGTGTTCACTGTTCCACTGAGGTGGAAATGGGCCTCATCGCTCCACAGAATCTGCCACGGCCACGATGCATCCACTTCAACTCTAGCAAGAAATGTCAATGCAAAGGTCAGTCGCATCTCCCTGTCTGTGGCCAGCAATTGTTGATTAGGGCGGATTTTGTACGGGAAACAATGCACCATTTTTCTGAGTACGTTCCACACTGTGCTATAGGGAACACCCAAGTGTCGTGACACTGCACGTGCACTACTGCAGCCTAAAACATTATCCATTGACTGTTCAACAATACCGGTGGCAACATCTTCAACGACATCTGAACGAACCGGTTTGCGTCCTCGACCAGGCTGAACTCCAAGATGTCCAGTTTCCTCGAATCGAGCGATCATTCTCCTGAGAGCTTGTGGAAGCAATGGTCCCTTACGCAAATCCTTAAGTCGGCGAAACTCTCGAAGTGCTGCTGGAGCATTTCCTTTATTCTCGTAAAACAACTTCACAAGCAAAGCGCGTTCTGGCAGCGTGACAGCCATCACTAATAAGAATGACATTCCCCACCTTTTAACTTCTTTTATACCCAGAACATGGCTTCTAACCATGCTTTATGCAAATTTTTCTGGTTACAGTATGAAATTGCAGTTACAACGGGAGTTCTAGCTTCTTTACTATTTTTATTTTCCATAAGGGGCAGAAAAATTAAAAAGGAAGCATGGAAGCATTCCATTCCGCATAAACATTTTAATTTTTATTATTATTTGTGTCTTTTGATCATAGTTCCAGTTGTGCAGCGCCACCTATCGGTGATTTCAGGAACTAATTTTTTTTTCGTGAAATCCGTTTCCCCATATTTTGAATAGTATGTGTACAAAATTTTGAGCCTTTACACTGAGTAGTTCGATATCCATGGAGGTCAGAGTAGGGGTGTTTTATTTCTGGCCACCTTGTATATAAATAATAATATTAGAGTGCATTTCTCATTTAATCAGAAAGCAGGGGCTAAAAAGTAAAAAATTTCACAAATAGTCAAAATAATTTTTCCATTTATTGCTTTTCCTTACCAAAAAAAAAGTTTTTGAGTATTTTAAATCTCTTTTGCTCTAATTTTTTCTGTTCAGATACGTACATTTAAGAAATAATCTTTGTCTCAGTAAGGCATTTTCTAAAAAATATGTTAATAGCAACACCCAGCAGCTTTAACCTATTCCTTCACCACAAAATGCCTTTTATGAAATAAAATTTCGAAATAACTAATAAAGAAAATAATAAAAATTAATTAATTACAAAGTTATTTACTGCTTTAAAGAATTGTAATTTAATATAATTGGATTAAGATTTTCGCATTAAAAATATTTTTCGATAATTTGCATTTCCAAATATTGGACAGTCTGAAAAAGGGTGTCTGCGAAATTTCTTCAATTGAAATACTATTTTCTATAACCTTATTAACGAATGAATGAATGAATATAACTTCTTAATGAATTAGAAAGATTATTTATCTTATAAAATCTTATTAAAAAGTGCATTTACATTGAAAAATTCCACAAAAATATTTAAAACGCCATAAACTAACCATTTTTCTTCCTTTTTCATAGCCGTAGTATATACAAAGAGAAAGCATTGTAATTGCAAATATTTCGATTTGAGAAATTTTCATCAAAATTTTGAGAATTCTCTCTCCCTTCCCGCGTTTTAGAGACCCTAAATTTCATCATCCTCCCAACTCAGAAAAACATTAAAGAAAATTCATGTCTGTTTCCCTATATTATGATCTTGATATTTCAAAGACAACTATAGGAATGAAATTCAAGTTGAATATTAAACTTGCGGATATGTATCCTATTTTAGAGGAAACTCACTGCAGATATCTGATTACCATATTAAAAAACATGGTCATAATCATCAAATATATTGATGAATCTGCAATAAGTAAATATTAAGATAACTATGTAAATTAAATTTGTATCAATATTTGTATCAATTGAATCAATAATTTCCAAGATGATAAATTAGGTACAAAGAACATTATTACTAAAATTCACCAATTCAAATATAAAAACATTCTTACGGTATATTCTGAATTGCATGGGGGATATTTTTTAAACATTTTTACCACATCTCTAAAGGTTTTATTATTATAAATTTTACTATCTGATGTCGACTGCTGAAATGCGTAAAAATCACAAGTCACCAAAAAATACTGAGCCAATTCCTTTTGGGGAAAATTTTTGTTTCGAAAATATAATAGGTAGAGTGCGATCATATATCTTCAAAATTATCATTAAAATGGAATATTTTCGGTTAACTATAACAAAGAATAATAAACGATTCAATACAACTAGCAATTATCCCCAACAATATTTATCGCATTATATTGCAAATATATGTACACATATTATAATTGTAATAATTTACATACACTAACGGATAAAACAATCCCAATACCAAGAAACAAGTATTGCAGAGTAATAAAATTTGGACAATGCATTTGTCTAGTTAACATATTTAATTGATAAAATTTTCAGGATCACAGGTTAATTTAAGTTCAAGAATGTGAACTCAGCTCCTGTTGTCTCCAATACTGTTGCATTAATAGATTAATAGCCAGTGTAACCTAAAGAATTTTGAATGCAAGCCTACAAACGTGCATGCATTGTGTCATGTAGGTGCCGAATGCCCCTTGTATTATGGGATTCCATGCTTGTTGTTATTATTCTGGTAATGCCGGGATGGGCAGGGATGGCTGTGGATGATGCTGGAGTTGCCGTTCAATAATATACCATATGTGCTTAAGTGGATCTCGCAGGCCAAGGTAACATGTCGACACTCTGTACAGCACGTTTCGTATCAACATTTGTGAGAGGGCGAACGTTATCCTGTGAAAATTCCCCCTTGAATGTTGTTCATAAATGGCAGCTCTTTACAGATTGAATTACCAGACTGGTGTACAAATTTTGCAATCAGTTTATTTGGAATAACCATGAGAGTGCTCCTACTATCATAAGAAATGCTCTCCAGATAATGACTCCAGGTATATATCCAGTGTACCTTATTCTCAGACAGTTTGGTTGCAAGCGTTCTCCTGGACTCCTTTAGACCAACATACAGCCATCACTGACACTCAGGCAGAATCTATTTTCATCAGAAAACACTACATCTCCCTACTCCAACCTCCAATGAGATCTGGCTTGACACCAATGCCGCAGTTGAATCAGTGGAATGTACTCAACAGGTAACGACACAGAGCTCTCCTTGTAAATAACTAAGTTCTAACATTTCGTTGTGTCATTGCACTACCAGCTGGAGTTCGAACTTCTGTTGTAGACGCATGATGCGCCACAGCTGTGTGCTGTATACGGCGGTCTTCCCTTTCAATAGTGGAAAGATGTGAGTAAACTTTGAACTTGAGGCGAATCATCTGTTGAAGATAATTTGCTTTTTATGCGAAATATTTTTGTTGACATATGCGCATTTCGGAAAGTGGATAATCCATTATTTCACATATGGAGCTCAGACAGATTTCGCGGTATTAATCTGCGAAGGGATGTTGTTAAAAATTAAATAGAACGAATAATGTCACAAAGGTAACAAATGGATAGATCTTCGATTGGGTTGAATCTATGGAATCCGGATGATCACAAAACGAATGTCTTGTGAGATTGGAAGACAGCGATAAAATTTTTCATACTGATGGAAATGTTAACTGACGACGAGACTTACGTCGATCAAGAGTCGCAACTGTTTATCAAGACAATTTAGCAAAAATTGTGTGAAGCCAGAAGGACAGTTGTATCAAAGAGCTCAGCGCTCACAAACATAAGAGAAGAGTATTGAAATAAAATTTTTGAAGTAAACTAGGTTGACTTTTTTTAATGATAGATGACCAACTGTTTGCATCTTTCTTGCATCTGTATTTATACGCTCATTTAAACACGAATTTAAAATTTTTTTTGCAGGAGTTTGGTTTGGCAATTTGGCATGCAATTGCGAATGTCTCTTCAGTTTTGACATTGGTTTTTCGTCTATTAACAATATGACGAAAAGGCATAATTCGTTTTTACTAGGGAAACATGATGACAAAACAATGTTTTCCGCCAATGGAAGTCATAGCTGACTAGGCATCATGTTTGAGGCCGAAAAGATATATCATCAAGAATGAACCTATGACAGCTATAGATGAAGTTTTCAAGCCTTATGTTCACCTGTTTTTATGTGCTGTTGATCCTTTCTTGATATTTATGAATGGAAGCGTACTTAGTAGTCATGAGAGCCTGATCGACGACTTCCCTGAAAAAGAATATATCCAATGCATGCCGACGCATAGCATGCAAACTAGCATTGCAATGCTTCCGCCTTCACCAAGAGTAGTTCCACAAATGAAAAGTGAGCTGTGACGCCGGTAGGCTCAGAATTCATCTAATGTCGTAGTAAATATGGAAAATAGCCTGGATGTCAAAGGCGGCCAATGCCTGAATAAAATGTAACATCATTTTTTGGTTGCACTTGTTTTGCACTAAAGCACTTATATTCATCTTATACATCGCATTTTCAGCCTTTCCGACCAATTATTTCAGTCATCATTCGCATAATTACAATTTATGTTTTTTGGATATCAATCAGTGCATTTAAAACAAATTTATAAAATATACATAATAAATAATATTCAAGTTGATCAAAATAAAAATATCCTACTATAAATTCTCCAGACAACGAACTACTTTATATAAAAGCTCTGAAATTCTTGAACAGATTATTCAAGACATGGAAAAACAGATTACAAAAATAAACAAACACTTTTCGGAAATACTGATAGATAACTTTGTACTACAAAAAATAGGATAGGCTAAAAAGATTCAATACGCATCTTATTCGAACACATCAAACAGTCAATCCCAAGGATTTTATCGATGCAAGGGAAATTTTTCAGTAAGTTTCCCTCTTTCCAGATGTAAAGTCAGCATTCTGTGGGCAGCTTGTTCAACTGTGGATCGTACTTGGTGAGCGAGATGCTTCTCGCATGCAGAGTGGTACTATTTTTCAAATTTGTCAAGGCTGTCAGATAAATCTTCGATAGGCATAATTTTTAAGTATTCCCAAAACCAAAAATCACAAGATTAAGATGTGTAGAACGAGATGTTTAGGTTGCAGGAACGCACGACTGCTAATTAGTAAAATGTTGCCGAAAAAACTGATGTACCAGAGTATAATCAGTGGAAGCACTTCGCATAAAGGTAAATAGATCAAGGCACTGGCGTTGGTTGCATTAGGGATACAACAAAGTCTTCGAGCATGTTTTAATACCTGTTGGTCACTTTGCATAGATTCTCAAACGACGAAACCCTAGAAGAGCAGTTGCAGCATTTACTTTGTATTCAATAAAAATATCCACAAGCAAAGCGTGCAGCCATCGCTTATAGAATGTCATTTTCCCAACTTTATCACCATTATTCCTAGAACAATAGCAGCAAATCAAAGGATTATGATAATTTTTATGCTTACAATGCGAAATTGTAGATACAATGACAATTTCAATTTCTTTTTTTTCACTTCAGCTATAAAGGAAAGATTCTATAGTGTATATGTATTGTGTGAGTGAATATTTTTGACTTTTTAGCATATTTTCTGTAGTATAGTTCCATCGGAGGTTATTTTTATTATTATTATAATTTTTTTGTGTGTGTAATCCATCTCCAAATGTCTTGAATAGTACCTTCAAAAATTTTGGTGTCTTTACACTGAGTAGTTCGTTGTATAGAGAGCTCAGAGACGAGGTGTTTTAATTTTATAATCTCGTATAAAATTATGTTATGTAATTCTATTATAAAATATATTATCTATTTTTTAAGTAAATATTTAGAATACAAAAATATATATATATATATCATATTTAATCTGGCATATGATCGAGGGTGGAGGGGCAGAAGCTCACTTGGAAAGTTTGATTACAAAATGATGCCTATTTGCAAATTGTAAAGCAAGCGCTAATATGGACCAAACAAACAAGTTCTTAGTTAAAGTCGAACGCAGAGGATTTGAAAAAAAATCCGCTTTATAAAAGCCCTATTTTACTGGAAGCACAATATAAAAAAAAGGATTAGGAAATTAGAAGTTTTTTTTTTTTCGTGGTAAAAATTGGCATCTGTTTAGTATATTCAGGTTCTTATTTAAAAGAATATTTTGTATGCAGTGATTGATTTGAAAACTGAGAAAATATCAGCAACTCCGAATCTCATCAGACTTATTTCCATTCAAACAATTCAACAGTAAAAGAATGGAAATAACTGCTTTTAAACTGTTAAATATTTTTAAACTTATCTAATTTTTGAGTGAAGCAACAGCACAGTAAAAAGACAGATGCACTGGCCTCAAGTCAGAGGGGGGGGGGGAGTTCAACCACATCTCAGGGAATATAATATATATATATATATATAATATTATAATTTTCTATATTTTATTTATTATAATATATATATTATAATTAGGGAAGAAAGAAAATTATAATATATTATAATTTTCTTTCTTCCCTTTCATATATATTTTTTTCTCACAATCCATAAATCTCTCGCATAATTACATTTTTTTTTCTAACATTAAATTTTTCTTAAAATTTGAACGGTTCAAATAAAAGAAGATAGTTTTTTACCTGAAAATTATGAACTTTCAAAATTAATTTTAAATTCAAGATGTTTTTTTTTGTTACATTTGTAGGGCTGCGGAGATGCATGAAGGCTAGCAACCTTGCTGTATTATGCCAATCAGAGGTCAGGTGTATTCTTTGTTTTTTGTTAGTTAGAATCATCGTTGAACCATAGGGACTCAATTTATGGATCCGATGAGCACCTAAATTAATCTAACCAGAGCACTAAAATAATTAAAATGTCCTGGTGATTGATTATGATAAATTGCAGGAACTTCATTTTTAAAAAGAGCAGAGTAATTTTCAGTCGAGTTGTGGTATTGAGAAATATGCTGTATAATTTTTATAAGCTAAACCGAAGTATTTTTAAATAATGATTGATGTTCAAAAATATTTTATGAATAAAATTGCAATTTATGGGCCTTAATTTTTTTAAATTTAGTTTTCGATTTTTTAAAGAAAAGTAAAGCATTAAAGACAAATTATATTCTTGCTCCTCTTAAAGCAATGGAACTGATGGCTTCCTAAGACCCCATACGATGGTACGAAATTTACATACAATTCGACAGTTTAAAAATGATTTACCATTTGAAAAATATTGCATATTTAAATAACATAAAACCTCTAATGTATAGTAATGAAACTGATCTATTATCTTTAAAATATCAGTTACTACAAAGAATTAAAATGTCAAAGTCAAAATAAATATAACTTTAATTTGATTTTTCACAAAGATTTTACTAGGTCAAATATGCTCACAAATTATAAGAATTTTTAAAATTCAAAATGAAATGTAAATGATGTAATTGATGAATTTTCAAATGTAAAAGAGCAAGAAATTATTTTAGCTCTTGAATTCCACCGAATTTCCAAGTTAAATCAATGCCATTTTTCAGATCATAATGAATTATTAAAATACCTGAAATAATTGACAGAAGACTGGGATTGTAAAGTTTGTTGCTGTAAATTCACCCTAACTGCAAAGTTTTTCAGTTCATTTCAGGGAGACAGTTTAATTATTTTTAATAATCAATCTTTATATTAAAATTCTTAATTTTTGTTAAAAAATAATAATCTAGTATATATGTTAATTCCACTATAAATATTAAGTAAATAAATTATTTTGATGAATATTAAGTAATTCCTGAAAATATTAAGTAATGCAGTGAAAGTATACAGATGAAATTCATCATTCTGAATGTGAATTATAGTTTGTTGTTTGTCCCATCTTCAGTTTCAACTGAGCTGGCATAAATTAATCATTTATATTTTTTCCTTACCAGTTAATAATTTATTTTCTCTGATAAAAAAAAAATGTAAATCTGTTGGTATTGCTGATGATTCTAGATCTTCAATTATTATAAGTCAGTTATGCAGATATTTCAAAATCTACATAACTGACAACATATACCTAATCAATTCATTACTTCAAAATCTGTGATTCATCACTAGATGCAATGTCTTACGTACCCTAAATGTGAATATTGTGATGGGAAAAAAAATGTAGTTTTAAGTAGAAAAAAAGTAATGACAATTTAATTTGTTTTAACAGAGGATAAAAAATTAAATTTATTTTCTCATCTCTTTTATGTAATTAAATCACTTATTTGAATATAAACACTGATTTGCTTTTAAAATTTGAATTAATAACTCGATGTAAAATCAAGAATAAAGATAATTTTATTCCAAATTTAAACTTATAAATTAAAATAAAGAAATTATAAAAAGCTTTTTACAACACATTTTTAAATACTTGCATGATACATTCTCAAATAACACTGAAAGATTGTTGTTGATTTCAAAGCTAGACTTAAAAACATAATACTTGTGCTAAAGTTTTTTCCCTTCAAATTGTTAAACGGCTGCAATCAGGTTTTGGATGAGAAAAAATTCATATTTTGTTTATTCTTATTCTAAAGCTTTTTATTTCCCTTCAGACAAAAAAATTTAACATTCACCAAAAGGCTTTGGTGTAGAATTGATTAATCTCTATATTTTTAAAAACATTTAATGCATTCTTGAAAAAAAATCATTTTATATATGTTAACATGCTAATTCAAACAGATAGGCAATGTAAACAATATACATTAAAATTATATCTTTGCATCAAAATATTAAATGAAGTGAAGAAGTACTGTTTTAAAATGCATGAATAATTTTTCTCATTCAACAAAACTAAACATAAAATATATATATATTGTGGAAGTATAATAAAGGATTAAAGAAAGAACAAAACTGAATTTTAAAAAAAATTAAAAAGAGCAAAGTAGGAGCTGGACTGCTAAAAATAAACAGTAGATAGGGACACAAAATGCATAAGAAAAATTAATATCAAAGTAGATAATGAACATAAATGATTCCTGTTTAGTAATGAAATATACAAAATTGAGAAAAATCTAAAGTTACAGAAAGTAATTTAATTCTGTTTCTATAGAAAATCTAAATTTTCCTTTAACCATTTTATTCAAAATATTTTATTTTAATTATGCCTTCGAATTTCATTTTTCTCTGTAGGTTTATTTTATTTAACATGTTCACTGCATTATCATAAATTTTGATAAATTCATAGATTCAGATGAATTCATAACCATGATATATAAAGGCAAGACAAATCATAATTGAGATAAACCAAATGCTCTAGAGTCACTGACTTAACATTAGCAACAAAAACCAGCAATGAAGTATTCAGCAAGAAGGAATTTGAAATTACAGTTGAAATATCAATTCAAAAATTTTAATAAATTTTATGAAGAAATTGCTGTATGGTGGTCTTTGTAGTGATATTATTGAATATAAATGTGGAACTTATTTCATTGAATGAATATTGAACACTCAGTAATAAAACACTCACTTCCTAATCATTAAAAAAGAAATAGAATATTAAAGAACTTAATACCTTTGAAATAATTTTGCTTTCTAAAAAATAATAGTCTTCATTAGAACATGAAAATGTCTACTTTCAAGTTCCATTCCCATTGATGTTTATATATAATAATCTATTATGTTTAAAGATCTTTTATAATTAATCATAATTCAATACACTTTTCAAAAATGCTTCTATCACTAGACAAACATAATTTTTCATTTAGAAAAGAAAGATGTGTTTGCTCTTTCTATTTCCAAATTTTCTAGAGAAGATAAAAAAAATTCTAAATTTAAAATATTTAATTGTTTTTTGCTGTTTTATTTTCATACAATTAAGAAAATTTTAATATAAATTTTATAAGATCAATTAGTATTAAAATTTGCTTTCATATGTTTACTATTGAATATCACCTTCATGATGATGCAAATTAATACATTTTTACTTATTAAAAAAATCTATTTTGTCAAATATTTCTCTACTGAAGAATGAAAATTTGTTATATTTATCTTTCAAATGAAATTTAATTCTGCATATTCTAATTTTTAAAATTCAAGAGAAATTTGACTTATTTTTTAAAACTTGCATCTTGACCAAGTATTTGCATGTTAAGTAACTGACCAAAAGAATATTAACAGCAATATTATATATGTCTGCAAATAGCAGCAACAAAAACAAAGGCAGATTAAATCTATCAACAAAAGCACTCTTTATTTAACGTACAAAATATATACATCAATAACAAGTGGTAACACTTATTTATAATATAATACATGAAGTTCAGAAAATATGATTTTCTGCTAACTGGAATGAATAGGAAAATTGACAGTGAGAATATATAAATTAAATTTATAATTTCATAAATCAAATTCAAAAACCAATTGCATTTTTACTATTAATTATAGCAAATATAATACTTTTACCATATAAAGTTATTCATTTAAACATTTTTCAGGTTGTTGTAATAAATACATTAAAAAATGATCATTAAATCAGATTAAAAACTGATAGTAAAAACAAGTGATTCAAATTGTTTGTAAGACTAATAATAAATTTATTATTAAAATATTATGAAAGTAAAAGTATTTGTGTTTTATTAAAGCAGCTAAATGTCAGCTCATCCCTAAGTACATTTATTACTTGTATTTACACTATTTGTAATTGTTGTACATTTACCACAATTAAGTAATTTTAAATTACTTCATAGTAAAAGAAAAAGATATATATATATAAATATATATATATATAAATTTGACTACACTGAAAATAATAGCTAAGCTCAAAAATGCATCATATAAATGGAATGCCACATATTACAATGAAAACAAACACAAATAAACAAAGGCAAAACCAAAAATTGTATGTATTTTCACAGACAAAATATCCTCAAAACTAAGTATAATAATAAATAATTTCATAAAATTCATTTGTGGATTCAAACACTGAGTTGGACTCTGAAATATCAGAATCTCATTAAAAGAGTAGTTCAAACTACAGTGCAAAAATTCAAAATAAATAAATTAATTAATTAAATCAACTTTTCACTTCTATTTCTATATTTATCTCAAGACCAAATTTAACATCAGCTTTTAAATTAGATAAAATTACTTTTGAGATATAAATACCTAACTTTCATTTTTATTCAATCTTTGTCGGTGCACTATCCAATACAAAAGTACATAAAATCCCTAGTTTAATTTCCTTAAAATTGATTTTAATAAGTGAAAAAAAATACAATATGTATTTTTTTTCATTTATTGAAATTGACCATTTTATTATATAAATTATCTTCCACCATACTACTAAAATCAAGGCATCACAAAGAATTAAAAGGTGTTAATATTTTATCTAAAATGATTGCAATATACACTTTCTTTTCCAATGTTTATTAGCTTTATAATTTTTTTTAATGTTAAAAGGTTTCACATTTCTAACTTTTTTTTACATATGAAAATATTTATATCTTTTTCTAGATAGACAGATAGATAGCAAGATAATAATATACAATAACAGAATTATGTGAAAGAGTTAATTTCAAAAGAAAAATTAAGATATCTTGCATAATTGGCTCAATGAATAGAAGAAAAATATCTTTAAAAATCAAACAAGAGATATAAATGATCAAATTTTATATTAATAAATTGTATATATTGATAAAAATCAAACTTTAAATTGCATGTTTGAAGAAAAATTAAATTACAAATAGAACAACTTTCTTTTTAGTTTCATGCATCTAAAAAAAATCGATTTTTGTTCTTAGGTACATTTTTTTCAACAATATACAATCCATTAAAGAGCAAAATAAATTATATTAACTTTCTTAATTTAATTAAAGGAAGTGCAGCAACTTGAATTTTTTGAACTTAAGAGCAAAATGGCTTCATTAATTCCAGAAGACATTAATTCATCATATGAAGCAACAGCTAAAGCTACTTCAGTTGTATTTCTGTTTATCATTTCTGAAACTGATGTAATTGCACCCATAACTAATCCAAACAGCCCAAGACCACATAAGAACATGTCAAAACCTATGAGTCCTATTTTATATCCTATAAAAATAAATTGAAATTATTGGCATATTTTTAATCAAAGCATATAAGAATAGCAAAACAAATGAATAAGCATTTTGATACATTGATACTCTAAAGAAGAGGTTTACAAAATAAATTTGAGGAGACCTACTGTAAAAGATCATTCCATGTAATTTAAAGATTTAGAAAAGAAAAAAAAATTAGTTTCCTTAGGAAAACTGTGATTGAAGTAAGTATCAGATAAAATCAATTTTATAATAATTATTTATTAAATTTTGTATAAATATTTTCAAATGATTATTAATAATTTGAATCATAATCATAATATTATATTTTCATCTATTTAAAAAAATAAAAATTAGAAAATTTTAAACTGTCAGCTTAATGATATTTAAAATCAAAGGATAATTAATTAAATATATTTTATAAATAAGATTTACATGGTATCATACATGATTCATTTGCGTATACTATAGGTATGTAATCTAAGTATGATAAAACAATGAAACTTAATCACCTAAGAATGATGACACAATGAAAATTGCTGGAATTTAAAGTTGATATTGTACTCCATTATTGGAAATTAGGTTTTTTTTAAAAAAATTCTCAGAATTATTAAAATGATGGTATTTAGCAACATTTTTTTAAATTTTGCCTTTATAAACATTTTCAAAACTTTTCACAGAAAAATGCATGAATTCAACTAGCTATTTGATTAAAATTCTAATTAACATTAAAAAAATTGCTTCGAAGTGAACATTTACATCCTCTGAGGTATAT
>JAPMOQ010046955.1:924806-952862 GCA_026543055.1 Argiope trifasciata
ATATATATATATGATAAATTTACTAGCTATAAATCAAACAGTTTGGCTTGTAGAGCATTAATGCAAATACATTTATCTTTACTAGTAGAAGAGATAGATGACAATCAATATCAATGAAATAATGAATTTGATTAATGTGGCTAAAATTTTTAGGTCCAAAATTTACTAATGAGTGTAATTTTAGATGCAGAAAATATTTTTGGTAAAATTGCTGCTTCATCTTATAAGGTGAGGTAGCTAGTAAGTCACTGTATTTACATCTGGAATTAAAAATTAAAGAAAATTATGACATATTAGCAGATGAGAAAAAAAAAGTTAATCTTGAAAAATACTGTCCCTAAATTACTATTTACAAACTAATTTTAGTATTTCACTTGTCTTCCATTGCAGAAAAAAAATTATTCAGAATTTTTAAATACTTATAAATATTAAAAAGAAAGATACTTACTAATATCCTCACGTTTTGAAATTGTGACAATATGAATGAAAGGTGGAAGAATAAGAGCCAAACAACTACTAGCAACAGAACCAACAAATGAAATGACTAAATCTAACATAGGCACTCCAACTGCAATGCCAACTAAAGGGAAAAGATATGAATAAGTACATTCATGAGAATGGAATAATTAAAATTTTAAAATAAATGAATACTTTCTAAATATAACATTTCTTTAATTACTTTTTCGATATTTAAAATAATTTTTTGATCGGCTGAATAGATAGAATAATTCTTCATATAATTTAATAATAGGATTTAGATGTGAAATTTTTATCAGCAGATATCTGGATCAAAATTATTTATTATTAGTTTAGAAAAAAAAAGCAATTTAGCTCATTCTTACAAAAGAAATAATAGAAAATCTTGATTTTCTATTTAATATTATTAATCTTATGAATGTTTTGTTTATTTATTTGGAAAGAATACTCATAATAATAGAACTGCAATAACAATTTTCAGGATAAATTAATATTCATTTCAACATCAAAAAGCAATTCATGAACATTTTTGGACATATATTTATAGATAGTTCTCTTCTGTTAGTATTGCATTAATAAAAGGTAAACAATATTTTTATTAATTTCAATGGTATCTTTAAATACAAAAAAGAAAGAAAAGAAAAGAAAAAAAAAAAAAGAAAGAAAGAAAATATCAAAACTTATGAAGGAAATATTGATAATATAGATATTATCAACTATAAGTGATTTTCTAATGATATATAATTTTAAAATATAATGATGTGATATTTAAGAGAAGGTTCATATGATATGATGCATTAAGTTTTATAGTGAAGTGCAGAAGAAAAGTATGGTACTTGGTGTATTTTAATAAAATTCAATGCTAGGGGTGTTTTTTTTCTGTAAAATTTATTTCCAGTCATAAAATGTAAAAAAAAAAAAAAAAAAAAAAAAAAAAAAACTATAGAAAAGGTTTTAATTTTTACATTGGCAAAGTATTCCAACTGAAGTTATTTATACTTGCAAATGAAGTATATTAATATGTTTATATAGTAACATACTTAGAGGTTATATATTTTTGAAAATATATATTTTTTAAACAATATTGTAAATTAAAAATGGGAACAAAGAAAAATAAACTAAAATTTGAATTTAAATTATGGATTTTAAAAGCAACTTTTCCACAGATGGTTTACATGCAGTAATACAATAAAAATATATAAATATAATATATATATAAATATAAAAATTTACATGCACAATAAAAATATATGCATTTCAAATAATATTACTTACATGTAATGCACACAAGAGATGTTCTTATAATCCAATCAAAGGCAAGCTCACCACATCTATTGCATCTATTAGAAACTAATTTCCTTTTCAAGTATGGCAATATAAATGTGAATGGCACATACATCTGCAAAGGATATGATAAAAAGATGGCCAAGGCAAATACCAATCTAATTACTTCACTGAAGCTAAAAAAATGTATGTAAAAAAATTTAAGTGAAGAAAATTAAAGAATAAGTAAATAAAAAGATTTAAAAAGTAAGCAAAATCTTTTTTAAAAAACCTTAAAAACATCCAAATAATTTAATGAAAATATTGAAGCATAATTATTTCGAACTTAATGATTCAATATAACTGAAAGAAATGTTTTTCACACAATATCAATCAATTTTTTGTATTATAATCTAATAATTATATAAAAGATATGAAAGAAAAGATAATATGGATGATGATTCTTTAGTTGCATACACAAAATATACTAACTTATTAATATTATATACATATATGAAGCCATTTCAAAACTATTAATCAGTTTCCATAGTTGTTTATAATGACATTGTTTCACAAATAAAAAGTCTTAATGCATTACAGCTTCTTAAAATAAAAAATCATAGCTTTAAATATCTATAGCTATTCTGTAAAATAATTTACTCCTGAAATATCCACTTGATTTAATGTTCAACAACTATGTTCGCGCTCTTTCTTGAATGAATTAATTATAATGCGATTTCCATCAAATTTCCTTTTATTCATTTTCATTTCTTGCTGCAACAAAATAAATGCACATTGTCTATTAATGTTTTCAATCCTAAGAGAATGATCACAAAACTAAAGCAATTTCCATAACAGATACAAGAGAAATTAAAAATTCTTTTGGAAAGCAACCATTAGATATGACAATGAAAAATTTTTGGATGTAAATTTTTTCAGAAAAGATATAATTGGAATAAAAGAGACATACTAAAAGTTAGATATCGTGAGTATAGTTTGGGGGATTGATATTGCCTTCAATAAATTTTGCATGTTTTAAAATATATATTTGTAAGCACAATTGCAATAAAAATATATGCAACTGAAATACATGAATTTATGTGATGGAAGTCTTATCTGTAAATAGATTTAGAACTGATTAAAGAAAAAAATGAATTACGATCTTGGCCTATTTAAGAAAATTAAAATATCTAAATGCTAAGGGTATTTAGATGCAAGATAATACAAAAAACTAAGATATAAGAAACATTTTAGTATATTTTATAAAATTCTGAGGGTAAAGATCTTGTATGACTTATTCTTATGAATATAATCTGGGCAGTTATAAAAATCAACACATTGGCAGCTTATTATTGACTATCGATGACTATGATGTTTATCGATTTAACCAAAAATTAAACCCTTTAACTCCCCCCCCTTTTTTAAAGGTATTCTAAAGAAATTATTACTTTTGTTTGTTAAAATTAGCATTTGAAGATAAAATAGTATATTCTTATTTAAGAAAATTTTCAAATTTGCCATTATACATTATTATATTTAAAACATTATTTAATCCTCTACAGGTTACTATGCTTTATTCTTTAAAAAAATATGCAACTGAATTCAGTCACCAGAAAATAACATATTTAAGCACAAGTATTTAAACACAAGGTCTGAGTTTTTCACAAATGATTTAAAATGTGAATAAGTAGTGGATAGGGGATTGAAATATTATTTTTTATAGTACTGAAAAACACAATATTCTTATATTTTGTGAGATATTTTTTTCCTTGACATGGCAAGATGCATTTATCCTACTTTTTCGCAGCTATAATAACTGGTAAAATGACATTTGTAAAGAGAATTTGCTTCAAATATATCTTTTAAGTATTAAAAATTTTCTTTCCCAAACATCACTCCAAAATTCAATTTCTTATAAATAAAACTAAAAACCAGTTTATTGTCAAAACATGCATGATTTTATAACTTATATTTTTACAAAAATAAAAAAAATCTGAAAGAAGGTGAGATACATGTTGTTGTATAATTCAAAGGGTTATTATTATTATTTTAGAAATAATCCAAATTGCCTGATTACAGAGACACACACAAAAAAAAAATTCTAAATTTAGAACTTACCATCCTACTGGAAGGTTAAATGTAATGCTAGACTTTACATCAGCACCATATTTAATATAACCACAGATACCAATCAGAAGATACATGAGCACAACAATCGCCATACCTATGTTCACAATCGTTCTGAAACTCTTTTTCCTTTTCATTTCATTTTCCAGTGGTAAAACCTGTATATATATAAAATAGACACCAATGTTGTAACATCTACAAACATTATTTTCAATATAATTAACTTATGTAAAGCCCAATTATTGCCTAATTAATACTGCATATCTGAATTATTATTAATCATCTATACACTTCATGATTATTTTGAAACGAAACAAAAACTGATCTCCTGAATCTCATTTTTTCAAATAATTATACAAATTTTGAACATCACAAAATTAAATCAAAATAAATGGATATTTCTAAATTTCTAGGACAACAATATTCCAACTTAAAAAAGAAAGAAGGCAATAATTCTTTGTGTATTTAGCATGGTAATAACTGAAATTAAATATATGTTTATTGTATCCCAAAAATCAGAATTAAATTATTTCCTCCCATTGCTGAAAGCTAAAATTAAAGATTCTGTTAATTATCTCTGCAGCTTATGAAAGGAATTTAAAAATATAAAAACAATATTGCACAATATTATTTGAAGATTGATGACTGCAGATCTGTACATTTGTGCCGATAGTATTGGCTATGATTCTGCCAATGTGGATCCCCAAGGATAGAACTCGCGACCTAGCAATCGCGTAACATATTCGCTAGACAAAAGTAATCAAGTTCAGTTCACCAATATGGTAATAGTGTTGGTTAGAATTGTGCTAATGTAGAGGTTGAATTCCGATCAAATTTGCTACCTTACGATTTGAAACCACGTAACATATCCGCTAGACAAAAGGAATAATTTATGTTTAGTGGCTGCTACTGGCTTATTAAGATACCACCCCACATTTATAGCAGCTGGACATTTATGTATTAATAGGTCTAAGACATCTGTATTAATCATCATCAGAAAGTTCATATAATCTCCGACTTATGTATGACATTAACTCATAAACAATATGTGTTAATATCTAACAACCATGGACATAAAGTTCTATTTAAATGATTTAACTAAAACTAACTATGAACAATCCTCAGTGAATCAGCTGGTTGCCAAAGCAACTAATTTTAAATAAATATATTGTGCATTAATATAAATTTAAATACAACTATAACAAAATGCAAAAAGTTTAATATTTCTGCTTAGATATGTTAAAACTCACAATCCAAATTAACTGATTCATAATTTTTACTTTTTTTACATCCTATTTATAATAAAGCAAAGCAAAATCTATAATTTCTGAATGACACTAAAAAGTATTGTTGAAAAGAAATATAAAATCACATAAACTGATATTAAATAGAGTTAAAAGACATTAAAATTGGGCCGCGGCAGTCTGGTTGGTAGAGGGGCAGTCTCATAACCGAAAGGTAATGAGTTCTGTCCTCATCTCATCCAAAGACTGCTGTGTTGGCTAATGGCAGTTGGGGCACATTAAATATGTCATGACTGCCAAGTCCTCCAAGTTCCAATAACAAATTATACCTATGGGGATACTGAATCAGGGATTAGCTGGTCTTTCATTCGGATTTGAATTCTTACTTGCAGATGGATGAATGAGTGTATGAATGAATTTGACCATCCCCTAAAAAGAGTTATGTCATGTGTGTTCGAACAAAGTCGTACTTTCACCTTAACGGTGCTCATTAACGATGAAAGACGTACACTTCTGCCTTAATTCGAAAGAGTTTTGCTCATTCAGACTTGGTATAACAGAATGGCATTAGATGCACCACCACCAGACATTAAAATTTTAATATCAAATCCTATTGCATTTTTAATTATATGGCATAAAATAGTATATAAATATATGATAAATAATATAGTATTAAATGTATGTCTTGAATTAAAAGATATTTAAATTATCAAATTTATAATATATATATATATATATATATATATATATATATATATATATATATATATAGAGAGAGAGAGAGAGAGAGAGAGAGAGAGAGAGAATTGTAGTCATTTAAGGGAAGATAATATAAAAAACTTATTGAATGAATTAAAGGAATTTTAATTAATAACTGTAGTACAATGCAGATTATTATGATTAGTGCAGGAAGCAACAGGACTTATGTTTTCAGGAACATTTCTTTAATGACTACATTCACACACCGAACAAAGACAAGACATCACAACACAACATTCATTTACACAGCTTATCAGTAAAGTATAACATCTCATGCTCATTAATCTCATAATGAGCAATGCATTATGGAATGGCATATGGGATAGCCCATCAGGAATCACCATCTGGTATCCAAAAGAGAATATAAATGTAACTGCTACATAACTTAAATACAATAATATATTTTAAGACTTAATAATAGATTTAATAATATTACTAACCACTCCTATGCCTTCAAAGCTAAACATGGCAGTGCTAAAGAACAGTGGCCATTTCCGTACAGGTGCGATGTAAGGTATAACACTATCACTGAAAGGACCAATAACAAAATACATAAACATCATGAAAAGCCCAACACTTTGCAGACCAACTGCTGTTGTTGAGACACCAGTTAACATATCAAGGTTAGGTATGAAATTTAGAAGAATCATGAAAGGCAGTACAATAACCATAATGGAGGTAGTACTCAGTGAAGTAAAAACCTTCATATTTAAAGAAACCTGGAAAAACAAGAAACAAACTTTGAGAGAAAACATTATTGGACAAATATAAATGAATCAATGCTTTATGTATCAGTCTGTTTATCAATATCTTCAGATAAATAATTTAACTATACTGTGTCAAGCAATACCTACTCAAGACATAAACTAAAGCAATCAGAATAGTTGTATGAGATTTTCTGTTGTTATTACTCACTGATCTAAAATGTTAAGTACATTTTTGTCCTTTTAATTTTTTCTTTAAAACTGATCATCAAATAAATCCTTTATTAAACCTTTTAATAAACAAAATTTGAAATGATATTCATTTTTTATCTTTTTTTCTTGCTTAGTTTGTTTTTGCAAAATAGAATTTAAAAACAAAAAATATGTGTAAGGTTAAATAAATGATATATTTTATCAATTCTTAAATTAACAATCATGACAAAACTTTATCAAAACAGAAGTTGTTATTTAACAAAGTAACAAGCACATTTTTTAAAATAATAATAAGAAGAAAGTTTAAGCTATCTCCTTTTTTAAGCACAGCCTTAAGAATTAACAGAAAATCAGATTCTATAAAATAGTATTAAAAAAATTGTAATTTTTTACACTATAAAAACTTTTTATTAAAAAATATTGCTACGCTCATATGAATGAATAATATAGAAATAATTTTAAAACATGGTAGTACCAAATTTTACGCATCAGAACAACATGCTGAACAACAAATTGTTAAGCAATTTTTTTAAAACCGTTCTTTTAAGTGAATTTTATCAAACAATCGATAATGAGAATTTTTTTTAAAACCCTTGCTTAAAACTTTTTTTTTCATTTTGAGTTGTAATGGATCTGATAGCTTGATCTTTAAACAGCAATTCCACCCAAACATGGCTTACACTAAATCTTCGTATCAGTATAATAGACATAAGAAGCTCAATCATTTTGTAAAAACATTTTTATGCAAAATAATTCTGATGATTCAGTAATGAAAATTTATGGACATATTAAGTTTTTTAAAAATTATATTTGTATTAACAAATATTTTTGAAAAAAATATAAGTAACAAATGTGGTTTGACTTTAAGTTAATACAAACATGCTTTTAAACTGACAGTTCATTATTTCATATATGCTTAATATTAAAGCTACAATGAATGTAGATATTTAAATCAGGTAATTACTACATAATGTTCTGAGAAACATAATCCTACTAAGACAATATATGTATACACTACAAATTCATTTAACAATGATTTATACTCTTCCAACTTATTAATGTGCTTTCTCTAAAATTCTCCTTTTGAAATGCAGCCAAAAGCAAATGTCTGTAAATATGTATACATTACAAATAATTTTTTTTGTTATAGGGCAGGAGAATGTTTAACTTAATAAAGATTTAGAGTTACGAGTAAGATATGGAAAAGCACTATACTTCTTATGCAAAGTTCAATTATATGAGATATACATAATTCAAATATCAAAGTAATTATACTTTTACCAATAATAAATAAATATGCATGTGTTTAACTGCTTAAGAATTTTAATTAATCAAAAGTTAGCATTTTTATAAAATAATCTCTATACAATTATTGCACAAAAATAAATTTTACACATTTCAAGATTTAGAAAAATGTTTCTTAATGATATCAATTAAATATTCATGTTAATTTTTCTTATAATTTGTCAATTTATATATATATATATATATATATATATATATCCCTAATTTTAAAAAACTGATCTCAATTTTAATGTGAAATTGAAATTGCTTTCATTCTTTTATCAAATATTTAATCATACAACTTGTTTCCACTAAAAGCTAAAGATTTTGTTCAATATCTATGTAGTTTGCAAGGCAAATGAAAAGGTGAAATCATTATATTGCAAAATTTAGAAAGAAAGAAAGAATCACACATTCATGCTTTTAATAGTGATGTGATGTCATGGGATTGCTTTACCTTAGAATAGTTCATGTACACAATAAACAAACTATAATATATCATGTCAAAATATTTGGTAGATTTCAAATTATATTTAAAAATGTTATATGAAATTGTTCTAAAACAATTAGTATATAGTATAATTAGATAATACTCTTCCTCAATTAAATAATTAGTATGCATGTCATTTGACAAAATGAAATTAAATTCATTAGGTGTTTTGAAAGCTGTATTATTCCATATCAAAAATGATCAGTACTTTTCTGTTAGTCAGCGCAGGTGAAAAGTCACCAATAATGACACAACCAATGCCAAACGAAATATCGCCGCTGATAAATTTTGTCACCACATTTTTAAAGAAATTGAGACCATTTTGTTGCCTGCACCAAAATAGCGGCTGTGTGATGTCACCATAAAGTCTTCTTGGTGAGATTTGCATTCAGATAGTGCAAAAAGTATCAAATGATCTCCAGAGATTATTTTATACACACTCTCTAAATAGTCATATTATTTCTTAAAAGTTTATTTTCCATCAGAATTCATGAAATATCTTTTTTCAGCCTTTTCATTACAAGTCAAAATAGAAATGATCACTCATATGAGGAGATATTTGAAAAAAGTTTAAAGGATATAAATTAATTAATAGTTCAATTCATATGCAATAAATGTTATTTCAAAGAAAAAAAATTAAAGCATAAAACAGTAAAAAATTATTTTTACCTCATGTAAACTCTGCCCAACAAAAAGGAAATAAACACAACAAAATCCAAATTGTGTTAAAACCAATAAGATATTAACAGCAAATCTTTGAAGAAAGAAAGAAATTAAAATTGAATTAAATTATCGATGGCAAGCAGGCTAAAATGAATAAGATTAAAAAAAGAAAAGAGAAAGAAAACAATAGCTTAATGTAAAATATTTATATTAGAGAGAAATGAGAAATTAAGGGGGTGGGTATAACTAAAGTGCACATACTACAGTTTAAAAAAGGCACAGAAGTTTTTAAAAAATTCTAAATGAAAATGAAGTTAGATATAAAAAAAAATTCTTCAAAAAACTAATTTGAAATATTATATGAGGTAATTAATAACAATTATATTTCAAATGCTTTATCAGTTTACATAAAAAAAATCCTAAAATAGCTGAACTAAATATACTTTCAAGATAAGAAAGATACAAATGAATCATAAAATGACATTTAAATAATTTATTTTGGTGCACTTTATTCCTAAAATGCAATTCATACAAAATAATTCAATAACTTACTTTATAAAAGAAGCCCACGAGCGGAAATATTTTGGGCCATGACGAAAGGCTTCAAATGCAGTGTTAGCATAATCCAGAGATCTTAGGTAGACAAATGAAATAATAAGGAAGCAAAAATAATTTAATAAATATACATTAAATTGTACAAATAATAACAAGATAAATAATATAAATAAACTCTGGAAGTTTTTAAAAATGTCATTATTCGTAAAGTGAAAATTATTAATATTTGTAAAAAATACAGTGAGAAAACATGAAAAGATAAATCTAAATTTTCTTACGAATAATCTTCAGAAACTTGATTTGCATTGCCTTGTGTATTAATCACACTTTGATTATTTGTTCTGAAATCAGAAATAAAAATCTATAAATAACACAAAAGGGCACTGATATAATATAAATATAATTACAGGAGAATGTTTAAAAAGATAAAAATCAGATGAATTCTAAATATCTTAAAATGTTAAAAATTAATAGCATTAATATAATAAATTTCAGGTAAATTTCACATATAAATTTTAAAAGAAGCTTCCTTTTTTGCCAAAAGAATTTAATAACTTATCTTTTGCATTTGCAGAAATCATTTATTTGTATAAACTGAATGGATCTGAAGTGAAATAATTAGAATAATCAAAGGTGAAAAGAATGTCTATCTAAAACAAATCAAGCTTTTAGAGAAGCAAATTCTTTTTTTAATTATTAATTATATTTATTCCTCTTATTACACTTTAATCTTGAGCAATATGCATTAAGTAACCATTTAATTTATACTTTAAAAGTATTACATTTCAGAATTCACACATACTATTAACCAAAAATATATCATTTATTTATTCACAAATCACTGTCATTTCTAGGCTAATTTATATATTTTATGTTTATTTATTTCATACGATTACAGGAAATCAAACATTGAAATAAATAACTTTTTCTCATGATAACAATTTCATTTAATGTAGCTGAGACCAGATCAAATTGATTATGATAAAATTAAAGCGAAACAAGTATATTAAGGGAAAAAGTATTATTATTTGAGAAGTAAAATAATCAATGAAATGTCAATAAAATATGAAATCTAATTAAATTTAAATATCAATTTAATCAATGTAAAAAAAAAGATTGACAAAACTGATAATAAAATTGTAAATTCTGAATAATAATCAAATTGAATAGAAATAATATGTGTAAAAAATATTAGAGATTTACGTAATTGTTAATAAGACATATCTGGCAAAAATGGGTTAAAAAAATTAATTGCAAACAGTAAGGAAGGGGCATGCCTATTCTCTAACACTAACATCTATGTAAATTATATAAATGAACTACAATCAAGTGTCAATTCCAAATCAGTTCAAAAAATAATTCATACCAAATCATGTTGAGATATTTTTACCACTAGAATTTTAGAATTAAAAAAATCCAAAAAATATCAAACAATTTTTATGCCTAAAATTTTACAATTTAAGAAATGTTCACATAAAAATAACTATTATATCAGTTTTTTTCAACATCAATTCAATTTAAAATAAATTTGTTTGTTTAAATTTTTATGCCAAAAGAAATTATATAAACTTAAAAAAAGTATGAATAATAAATATAAAGACAAGAGGGAGGAGGGAAATAATATTATTACACCTAACTTAATTTTTTTGAAATTGATATTTCAAATTTTACATTTCGTAAAAGTGTTTCTTCATATTATTAACATGTTGAACTTGAATGCAAACAATGAAAAAAATAGTGGCAAAGTATGTTATCCTTAGGATTTAAAAATATTATAGTTAGTAGAAATCAAAATATTGGAAGGCTTGAAAGAAGAATCTCTCTATTATTTATGTTTGTATTCTTATATTGTTGCATTAAGAAAAGAGTGACAAAAGTATGGTAATATTAGTGGTCATTAAACTTAGTGTCCACTAATAAGTTTTTTGAGTCTGTTTCTTTGCTGGAACTGATTAATTTTAAAATATAAATCTATTTCTACCTTTTGTTTAAAAAAAAACAGAAAGCAATAATATTTTATAAGTGGAATGCAAGTGGTCAGTTTTATTTTAAAGCTTTAAAAGAAAAAGAAAAAAAAAAGACAACACCCATCAAGTGTCAGCAAATAACTAAGATCAGATTGCAAACAGAGTGCCAGAATTGAGAGTAGATAATGAAATAAATCTTACAATTACTATCACAACTAATGTATACATTCCACATATTTGATGCAATTGTGCTAAGAAATAAAGTTTATTCTTGAAAAGTAAATTAGAAACAATAAGTGGTGATACAAGTCACTGTAAGGTTTCAGGAAATACTGAAGTCCCTTGAGAGGTGGCCCAAATAAAGGACTGTTTTTTTTTAAATCATAACATTGATTTAAAACATGGCTCAAAATGGAACAAATTCACTGACTCAAAGATTTCTTGAAATAATGACTGATTTTAATTTCTTTACAATAAAATTCAACATTACATATTTTGTCTAAAACCAATATATTTTTTCAAAAATAATTTGGTACTATTGAAACAAATTTTGCTATTGAAAAGTTATTTAAAAAATTTTTTTTAACAGTGCAAAAAATATTTGTATGATAATATGGCTTATTGTTATGGGAGAAACACTGTAAAAGTATGCTATTTTTTAAATTAAAATTTTGTATAATCTGACTGATCCGACAATGAGCCAGTAACACTTAATTATTTAATAAGCAATGTCTTATAAAATTTCCTTATTCAAAGGGGAAGAATAAAGAAACACACACAAGCACACACAAATACACTTACATAAAAAGAGAAAGATTTCAATCAAACACAGACAATCTGAGTATTTTTCTCTAACAAATGTTGTCTTATTAAAAATACATGTAACAAGCATAATTAAAATCAATTCGTTATGATCTAAAGCATTAAAAATAAATTAATATTTTTGAGTTGCAATATGCTTGTTGCATTTCATATTTCATACATTTCAATATATTGCAGCTTTATTATCAACAGTTTACCTCAATTCTAACCAGCATCCCATTCATCTCTAATATATTCACCACCTTCGGCAGTCTAATCTGACTAATCTGAAATGCATCAGGCATGTTATTTAGGATTTTCATCTCACGGTTGCAACATCTTTCATGCTGAGTTAAAGTGTATAATCTATGGATTTTTTTTTTAACTATCTGTCATCCTTTAGCCAAAAGTAATTTTATGACTTCTATGTACAATGTTGCAAAAAAAAAAAAAAAAAAATAAAAAACATAAAAAAAGGAGAGAGAGAGAGAGAGAGAGAAAGGGCAGTGGTGATAAAGGCCATTAAATATTAATGTGAGTTGAAACCTATGGATCATTTCTCCAAACATTTCCTTTTATTGGTTTCATTACTTGATACCTGGGAACTAATATTTAAGCCTATGTTTTCAATTTATCTTTAATCAATGCATGGAGAGATTTTTTAAAAACATTTTCCTTACAATTCTGAAAATTTCTTATAAAGAAATTTTTTCTTTCAAAATTAACTGTTAAGATACTTATTAATGATTTCAAATCCAGGCTTTTTCCAATATAATGCATCCTACCATATAAATTACAAAATAAAGTTTTTAAAAAAATATATTACTGATATCCTTGAGACCTCTCTGAATTGCTTTCCTTTGGCCAAATGCTCACAACTTGATCAGTTGCCCTAATGGAAAAAAAAAAAAAAAAAAAAAAAAAAAAAAAAATATAAATAACAATCTATTATTAACAGGAACTTAGATTCAGCTTTATAGATAAATTTTCTTGTAAATGCTAATCATGGATTTATAACAAAAGCATAAGATTGCATACTGGGAAAACTTGAGACTATGCAGAGTAAATTATATATTATACTATATTAAAAGAAAGATGAAAAAATATGATGCATATTTTAAAAAAAATCATCTTCTAGTTCATATAGAAAGAAAAAATGGGAGTTTGATTACAGAAGTTTGTTTCTTGATTTACATTTGTATTTTTTCCCAAACACTATTTACATTTATAAAACTTTTACACCGGAAAAATTAATTTGTTTCTTTACTTAAGAGTAAATAAAATTATTTCATTATGAGGTTATAAACAAAACAGTTATAATAAAAACTGAATAATTTGAAAAAGACTATATAAAATTTTATCTTGATTTAAGATAAATTTTTATATAATTTTTGTGAATACATATAAGAGAACAATATGTATTCACCTTTTATCAAGTTCGATACGATGTGCATTGATCATATTCAGACTCACACTGGTAAAATAAACAGAAAGGAACTATAAACGTTATAATCAAAGTAATGACAATTATCTTAATATTCCACTCAAAAAAATATCAAAATAATTAATTAAAATCTTAAAATTTTCAAATTAATATTTTTCTATGGTTTCCATAAATATCAAAAATCACTGATTCAAACTGGTAGAACAAACTGCATGTGAATGCAAATAATTAAGATCCAAACACAGAAGGTAATTTATCTTATTTATTAGCAAATAATAATAATAATAGAAATGTAAATATTACAAGCTTCTATAGGTGTGAATTTTTCTCGTATGAATCAAATGCAATTTTTTAGTAATCTAGGGAAAAAATGAGAAAAAAGTAGTAATTTTGAAACATACACAACATTTTCCTCAGCTCCAGAGGATTCTGGCTGTGTTTGCATTTCTCGTAGTTGCTTTCGTTTAACCTTTCTGTCGAAAAAATTAAATACTTAAAATAAGAATAATTATTTTATTATTTGAAAAAAGTCAAGAAAGCAAAAAGACCATGGCAGTTGTAAGAAAATAATTCAAAAATTTAAGAATTTCTATTATGTCATATTACAAAATTTTCTAATGCAATATAAAAAATAGTACAAACAAAAGATATTAAGAAGATGCATTTAAAAAAATCAACATGTCCTAATTTTTCAAGTTATTTAGATGGTAGGATGTAAACTTAGGATTGCTAAATTCAGGCAAAATAAATTATATAGGTATTTTGCTGAAAGACTGCATATTTTATAACATGAAAAATGTGATGATTTAGGAAAAGTTTGAAAGAAAAAAATCCTGATCATGATTTTAAAAAATTCATTCCTCAAAAATACCCTTTATTCTGGATAACAAAAAATTGTAAAAGAAAGCATAAAAAAACTTTTATTAAAATATATATATAAGAAAAGTTATACAATTTATTTGTTTCACTAAGAAAGAAATTTTTAATTCTTGAAAAAAAAAAAAAAGATCAATAAATAAAATTTATTAAACATATATTAAAATATTAATGATTTTTTTCTAAAATATTACACATAATGATATTTTTTATTCAAGAGTTCCAAGTCAATAAAAACATTCATTAAAACTGCCAAAACATAGAATGAATCTCTGAACTCAAGAGGGCACAAACCATCCACTTCATCATTTTTACAAGCAAGAGATAGAAGTTAAATTTTTAAACTACATTTTGTATGCATGTGCATAACTTGCATCTTTCAAACATAAAAAGAAGCAGTAGAAGTATTAATATCTTTGATAAGCATGTCAATATCATATAAGTTAAATCCTCTATCAAGTATAATCTCATCCATGTTTTTATGAAACCGGGTCTTTTTATTGCATAAATTTTTGATTCTTTCTTGAATAGCATTCAGACATTTTTAAATTATTTTTTTCAGGTTACTTCTCTGTAGTTATGTCTTTCTAATGTTATGTTAGAAAAAAAAAATATAAAATGTAATTTAAATTTGTAGTCAAAAAGGGCTTTATTTAGTCTTTTGTTCTTAGAATTATAAGATTTGTGATGCATTCTGTACATTATTAGTTTGCCATTTGGAATTTTAAAGAATGCCTAGGAGATATATGAAATATTAATTGTTACATATATTGCTGGCCAGTTTTTGCAATTCTATAAAATGTCTAGGCAGTCTATACAAAGTGAAAGCATTTTATAAAACAAAATAACATATGAAAATAATATAATTTGTGACTTAATTAGATGTAACATTGAAATGGAACTTTAATTTTTAAAAACACTTAAAGCTGTCTAATTAATGGAAAGGCATAATTAATAAGAAATTTCGCTACAAAATTTTGCACAAATACAAATTATATTATACAAACTTAGATAGTTTTTTAAAAATCTTACGCAGCAACAGCTTCTTTGCTACAAAATACTAATACTTGCATACAATATATGCAAAAAACTCCTAAGAGAATTATGCCTAATATTCCAGCCTGAAAAGAAATAAATTTAAATCAATAAAAAAATAATGCATGGAAGTTGCAAATTTTTAAACAGGGAGCAAGATTTTAGATACTTTCAAAATAATTTTGTAATTACTTAAAGATATTTTTTTATTCATTATTTATATGATATGAACAGACTTACACATGTACATGAAAACACATATTCATGAATAACACATACATAATGTTTGAGTGCAAAATTTTTCAGTCTACAAGAAAACTACATTCATTATCTCTAAAAAAACTTAATTATAATTTTTTTTCATAAAAGTAGTATTATCATTAAACGTTCTTAAAATCAAGATCACAGTTAATATAAACATTAACTATTATATTTAAAAATATTATTTACTATATAAAGTAAAAGAATGCAGGTGAAAAACTGGGCAAGAAATTATTATTTCATTCTTAATCATGAAAAAGTAAAATAAAAGTCATTGTGACTATATATACATATCTATTAGGATTCACACTCATTTCCTACATAAAAATTTAAATCCATTTTAAGATATTTTTTTTAAGGATTTCATTATTTTCAAGGCAATTTACTTTGTTACAACAACAACAACAACAAAAAGGTAACACAAAATTTACATCTAGACACGAACATTAAAAATAAAAAAATAAAAAAACCATTTTATACTTCAAAATTTATTAAGAATTAAAATTTAAAAGAATGAACATTTTCTTTATGTTTTTATCATAAATGTACTTTTTATAACAGCATGCTGAGCACAGGCTATCAAAAATTATTTTATAATACACACAAAATTTTCAATACACACAAAAGTTTCCCTCAGATTTTTTGTTTCATAAGATGTTCTTGTTACATTTAAAGGGAGTTTATTTATTTATTTTTAAGTCTTCAGCAAAGAAAGGCATAATAGTTTTGCTAGACTGATAAGGAATTAAAGATGGTATAATCATCTGAGCCAAAGAAAGAGAGGAAAATATTTTAACAGAGGTCATATATTTTTAACAACCTATAATGCTATGGCATATCATTTACAATCAGGTTTTGGAAATTTCAATGTTTTAAACATAATTTTTTTATATCATACTAAACTTCTAACATTCTAACTATCACATTTCCTGCCATCTAAAAAAATTTATTTTGTTCATCATTTTTTTTTTTTTTTTGCAAAAATTTCTTTAATGTAGTCTTTTTTAAGTGATAGGCAATCTTTAAATAACCAATAAAGAGCTGTAAATAACAAGTTCCATTCAAATGCTTTATTTCTTATTTAGAATGTAATATTTAAAGTATATAGACCAGAACTGCCAACATGCCACAACTTGGTATATCCCTCATCTGAGAATTTCTTAGATCATATGGAAGAATGTTCCATTAATTGCAGGTTCATTCACTGAAGTTTTTATCAAATTCTTCAGATCCAACTTCTTTAAAACATCCATAAATTCTTTTTTAAGTAACTCTTGCTGTAGAATGATATTCAAAAACTGATGTTAAATACCTTGTTCTAAATTCTAGAGCTTTTAAGTTCAAGAATCTATATAAAATATCCATCTGTTTGCTTTGTAAAGGTTGTTTTAATAATTCAGCAATCAAATAATAAAATTTTCAACATTGTAGATTATATTATATAACAGTAAAATAAAATACAGTGCAATTTCAGAGTAAATGAAATATACACGTTTTTCTTTGGTATACAAAGTGTTTTGAAATTTCAATGTCATAAAATATCTCTCTCCACTTCTAATTTTATTACTACACTATTCATTATTTTTTGCATGTTCAAAAGTAATTATAAATTTTATTAATGCCATGATTCATCTTGATTTTTTCAATTTTGCTCCATAGATAAATCCATTTTCGTTTTGGTAAATTTTCTTTCTGGGAGTTAAATGAGGGGAAGTGCTATTTTTTTAAGGATTGTGAAATAAAAATGTTGTCCTTTTTAGGTTTAAAAGGATGGAGTGTCTTAAGCTTTATCTACTAAAAGGATTTTGATATTATTTGTCCTTCAGCAGGATATTGATGTTTAAGAGTTTTTAAGAGCTTTCTTAAGATATATAAGAGCTCTGTTTATGTGCTATTTCAAATTATGCCCAAATACTCACAACATAATAAGGCATATAAAAAGGGGATAGTTAAATAATTCAATTACAAAATATTAATTACATATATGCACAACTAATATTTAGAAGAATATAAAACTTCAGAGTATAAACATTAATATCTAAAGAAAAAAATACACATTTTAAAGTAAAATGAATGACTATCCTAAAAAAATATTCTTTTTCTATACATTTTTAATGGGGGGCAGGAAGAAGTAATTAAATAATTATTATTTAACAATATTGAAGAAAATGAATCAAAAGATAAAAAGGGACTCTAAATAAATGATTCCATAAAAATAAAAATGTCACCATATGCTATAGACAAGGAAGAAAAAGAAATTAGCTTTATAAAAAACCTTCTTGTGATTTTAAATATAATATGTAATTTTGGAAATAGTAGATATGTTGTTATATGAAATAGAATAATAATCACTATTGCCCTCTCTCTTAATAAAGTTATATAAATTTGCCTTCATGTATAGAATATTAAAAGTATTATAATATGCAATAGAATTTCTTTTCCAGTTAATGATTTGTTTCCTTTCATTTTTATTTGCCAGCCTAAAATATTTTGAAGAATTATTTTACCAATAATGTTAATTTATGAAATAATTAATAATGGGGATAAAGTAAACAAATAAATGCAGGAAGAAATTATAACTAGAACCAAAAGAAAATGAAATAGAAATATATAAACAATAAATAAATTTTTCTGAGGAATAAATTTTAAGAAAGACTAATTTAATAAAATGTAAAAAGAAATATATATTAAAAAAATATTTAATAGATATTATTGTGTTAGCAGTTATCATGAAGTTAGTTATGAGGTAATTCTTTGTCTCACACACAAAAAACTATTTTGAAAATTTAGAAAAAAGGAAATTAATGTAATAAATGTATTTATGATATGTAAATAAAAGTAATGCATAAAATGTATAGTTATGATGTAATGTAAAATGTACTAAATGTAATGTATAGTAAAAATATACATCATAAATATATTACAGGCATTTTCTTTCTCCTTTTTTGATCCAAAATTCAACCATAAACATTTTAAATAGCCAATTAACTATATCAACAAAAAAGGGGGGGGAGGAAATTTTACAGTTTATATTATAAAACTTAATTTTTTTTCATAACTACAAATTAAAAAACACTGTCACATGTAACCCCGCTCAATATATGTGTGTCAAGAACATACATCATCCTACTAAGAAATGAGCAATCACCTTCATGTTCAATAATTTTAAAGTGATATTTAATTCAATTTTTTCTGAAATATAATGTTATGATTATGTATTTTAATTTCAAATTAAAATTTTCAACATCGCAAGTTAAAAGTAGTCGATAAATTATTAAACAAAAGATGTTGCAATTTCTTTAGATGACATCACAAAACATAAGTAGATAAGTTCAAGAAATATGTATTAATACATCTAGAGAAAAATATCTTTTCTCATTTTAGTGTGATTCTATTGATGTAACTGACTATTATTTTAGACTAAAATGAACTCACCATTAGACCAAAATTTGATAATGCAATAGGCATTGCCAATATTCCTGTGCCAACATTTCCTTTTATTAAATGAAGAAATGTTCCAATATTCCTAAAGATATAAAGGTAAATTTTATAAATTGATGGACAGATTTTTCAGAATACTAAAACGTTAGTTTTTTATACTATAAATTAAATGTTCAAGAAATTTCAGACATACATAATGGTTATACTGCATATTTTTTGGAATTGTATACTTTTAATTAAATGTATTGTAAAAATATTTGAAAACTAAAATGGCTTATTTTCTGTTCTTAACTTAAACAATAGTTTATACAGAACATCCCAAATTTGATTAAATATTAAAATTTATGAAATGGGTATGAAAAAATGTTCAATGGAGAATTATTATGTATGTTTAAAATGAGTTCTTTTTTCCTTACTTTATATGTACGATACATAATGCAAGATAAGACAAATACATGAAACTTATTTTTGGAAACTCGTAACATTTTTAAACAATAAGAAAGAAGCATAAATCTAAATCAAGGCTGTTTTATTTCATTAAACTTACTGTAGTAACCCATAAATTCCATTGTCAAGTTGCTGAAATATAAATAAGGGAAGTCAAGTATAAACAAGTGGAACTGAAATTATACAAGCCAAGTTTCTTAAATATAACAAGTTAGTAGTATAATACATATTAGAATATGGCATAATCTCAAGATACAAAGTAAAACCATATGGAACCACAAAGTAGAACCTCCATAATGCATAAATGTCTTTGTTTGGAATCATAAAAATGTTGCATTTCAAATGAATTTGAATTTCTGTCCTAAAAGTTGAATAAATTCATGTTTTAAGTAGTATAAATAAACAAACAAAAAAACAAAAACATAGCAAATATCACCATAAAATAATTGCTTGTATAAAGAATTAAGGGAAGTAACATTAAAAAAAAAAGATTTTGTATAATAAATTATATAGTCTCAAATTTTGAAAGCTTGGAGCATACATTTTGCTTCAAAGATTTTTAAAAAAACATCCAATTTCTTTAAATATTAATTCATGTAGTTTCAAAAACGAGAAAATAAAATGGTATCTAGAGCACTTAAAAGTAAATAATTCATCTAAATATATTTTTAAAAAAAGCAAACAACTTTTAATAATTATGAGCTTTGGAAATGGTGACATGTACTTCATAGAAGTTTTATTGCGAAAATGATCACTAATTGAAATAAATCCTTTACAAAGTATGATCTCATTAACAAAAGGAAAAAAGGATGTACATAATTTTGTTACTGTAGAAAACTAGATTCAAACCATTTTTTCTAAGAGCAGATAAAAGTTTTTGATATTTCTCCACACATTCAATATTAACCGAATAAATGCATATGTAACAAGAACAGCAAAAATAAAAATTAATTAATGTATAAAATGTATAGTAATGATGTAATGTAAAAATGTATTAAATGTAATACATTTAATACATTTTTGTAATGTATGTATAGTATAGTAAACTAATGTATGTAATGTGTAGTAAAATACTAATATATTGTAAAAATATATATTACAAATACATTACAGGCATTTATTTCAATGTATAATTATTGTAGTCTGACTATTTATGAACAAATGTTTTGGCAAATGTCTCAATATAAGAAAAGTGCCATTTTGTATGAACATTAATACTTGCAAACATCTCCCATTAATTTATTGGAAAAGTACTTTAACATTATAACAAGATGATAAATGAGAAAATGATATTAAAAACAGTACACAAGAAAATAAATCTATACTAATGAATAGATGTAGAAATTAAATATATATATTATATCATTTTCATACATAATAAATTACATGATTAAAATAAAAGAAAAAATAATAATAATTACGAAGTTTTCTTTTTTTCTTGGAGCTTTTTTTCAGATTCTTCATCAGAATCTTCTGTTTTAAGATCTGGAAGAGTACCATAATTTGTACTTCCAAGAATCTCATTACTTCTCACAAGAGGTGTTGTATCTGTGGAACTTCCAACCTTAGAAAGTTAAAAAAATATTTCAAATTTTACTTACATAAACGAGAGAAAAAATGAGATTACTAAGTACATATCATAAAAAAAAGAAAAAGAAGATAAATTAGAATGTACAGTAAGAAATTCATAGTCAATTATTATAACATAGAATATTTCATTCATTTCGTATCCTAATAACAAATAAAAATATAAAAAATTTAGCTACCAGTAGATAAATGATATGTATAGAAATACAATAAAAAATTTGAAATAAAAAAGGAAATTAAAAATAGGATGATATGTTCTAGAGATAGTAGAACATTTGATCAGGCAAACAGGAAAATATTTATATTCCTAAAACGTTAAATCCTCATAAAGTATTAAAAATATAGGTTTTTTTTTTTTTTTTTTTTTTTTTTTTTTACGATCAAGTAAAAAATTACTGTGAAACCAACAATTCAATTTATTTACCAGTGAGTACAAAAACAAACATACCTAGAAATCAATTTCTTATGGTAATATATAATAAAGTAAATCACATAAAACATTTATAATTCACATAATATCCCCATTTTAAATAAAAATGCTCTTTATGGAAAATGAAATTAAAAACTTTTAAAATGAATTTTAATAGCTGAATAATTTAGCTTCAAAAATCTAACAAATATCTTTATTTACTAATAATCGTTTCGCATTAAATTAGAAAATACTCATTACAAGTTTAATTTTCTAATATATAATTTTGATTTAAAAGTTTTGTATCTGAATGTTTAACTCATTTGCTTTCACTAGGAGTGAAGTAAAAACATATTTCTTTGATAATTCTAATATAGCAAAATAAAATAATTAGCTGAATAGGATAAGTGAGGATTTTTTATTTGATGAGATTTATAAAAATTCTTTTCCAAAATTTTCTGACAAAATTTATTCTAAATGATATTTACAAACTGGCAATATCAACACGTTTTGTGATAATACAATATATGTGCAACAAAAATTATTAAAAATTTTTAGTAAGAAAAATTTTAAGTCAATAAATATGAGACACACTTACAAATTACAAAGGAATATTTCCGATACTGTGGATGATTGTCAAGAGGTTATCGCCAAGGCCAAGTAGTAAACAAAGCGAACGATATCTCATTTTTTCTGCTCAAGTGTAAAATCGCTTGTACGTCTTGGGCGTGCTTCGAAACGCCGGTTTGCGTGTTTTGTAACGCTAAATAATCACCATCTGCTCTTTAGGAAGAACTTGGTCATTAAATGTTTCAAACTTTTAATTAGATTTTCAAGTGAAATTTAAGGTTTCCTTTACTAATTGTTGAAAACTCTAAAAAAAAAAATTTCTTTTTTCAATGTGGCCTCTTTTTAAATTAACACCTCTCTTTCTATCCTCCCTCATTTCTGGGTTGAAATTGCTTTATTTATAAAGAAAATTGACTCATCATTGATTCTCTTCAATGTAGCTATAATTAAATTATGTGAAACTAAATATAACATTTCCATAAAAAGAATATCATGTTTTATACTCAAGGGCAGCAAAATTGAGATAACCACATAGGAAGGGTAAAAACAACAATTACTACTGTAGCATTATAGTAAACTTATAATAGAGCTATCTATAATTCACTTAATTTTCTTCCTGCTCTGACGTTAAATTATTGATTTATTATGTGATTGATTCCCTACTAATACAAGATTATATTCAATATCTATAAGATGTCTTTACAAACCTTTAAAATTCTACAGCCACATCGTGGCATAATCTAAATATTAGACGATAAAAGAAGATATGTCCATAATGTTTATTGAACGATATAAGGCAGTTACATTTAAATACACATTTAATGAAATGGTTTCAAACTCAAGCCCATGAATTTAATTCATGAAATAAATTTAATTGCAAACGCAATATCTTATGCTAGAACGGTAAGAAAGACTGTTTTTTAATCATAGAAGTCTTTCTGAAATGATCGCAGCTCTATACGTTTTTACAGAACCTAATCTTAGGCCGCGAAATTTAAAACAAATACCGGACGTGGAAAGATCAGTCAGTTTGCGATATAGGGAGCTATAACAGCTACTGGTTCTTATTTTTTATTATAAACAGGAAAATTTATTAGGAAAATTTCAATTCATTAGCAATTCTACTGATGCGATTTATTTCATTTTAAAGTTCCTAATTTTTAAACCGAAGAGGTGTTGCAACGTAGGAAAGAAAAATTAAAGCAACAAGAAAAGTTTATAAAAAAGCATTGGAAAAAACTGATTATGTATCTTGTGTGAATTCCATTTGATCCGAAAATGTGATACAGATCTACAAGATTGATAATAAAACCACATGCTTTTTTTTTTTTAAAAGTAGAAGTTCGGTTTTCAAATTGTCACTTCTTACTAAGAAGTAAAGAGATCCACAGATGATAAATTCTTCGACAGATTGAATTCAAAATACAATACAGATTTGCGCCTTTAATGACAAATGTAAAAACAGGTTTACAGGAATAATTACAAATTTTTTCATAAAAAACAAGTATAATTTATTGAATTCGTAAAAATTTTAAACGAACTTCAAAATTTATTTTCATATGGAAAAAAAAGAAGAAGAAAGAAAAAAAACAAAAACAAAAAAAAACAAGATAATTAAAACTGTATTTATTTTGTCTGGATTTCTGTTGATTAAAATTCGCGGATCAAAAGAACTTTTATTCAAAAATATAATTCTATGATTCTGAGTGCTAAAATTATATATATATATATATATATATATATATATATATATATATGCATTTAATCTAAAATTAGTTTTAAAGATTAGGCATGAAATCATTCTCCGATGTTCGTTAAATCCGTAAAATATTGATATTTAATTATTTTCAAGAATAAGTTACCTCAAAATAAGACTTTTTCTATCACGAACTTTTTTTCACTTTAATTTTTTTTTCGAATACTAAGTAGAGAAAAAAATACTATAATGACCCCAAATATTCGAATTCAAGATTTTAACGAAACTACATGTTTTGGAATTCTGTTTCACGGTCCGCTGCCTACGACAAAAATATCTCAACAAACTGTGAGTCAAACTAAGTTAAATTTGCTGTAGGGTTGATTCGATTGTCCGAATATAAGTTAACAAGATGACTACAAAACAAAGAGAGATGGATAAAAAAGATTGAACATCCGAAATATAAATAGCCCCCCCCCCCCATATCCGGTTATCCGAAAGCAGACTTAGAAGCCTGTTTTGACTAACTAATTGAAAAAACTTAAAAACTAAACATGACTAACTAACTTAAAAATTAATAACTACAATATATATATATATATATATATACACATATATATATATATCCAATGAACTTGTTGCCATAGTACTTACATCGCAAAAAAAAGTACTATGAAATAAAAGCATGATCATGCTTTTATTTCTTGAGAAATCTGATGTCGAGTTAAATATCTTTATTTAATAATAAAGATGAATGAATGTTAGTATGTATGTGTGTTAATGCTCTATGGACTAGACCGTCTGATTTATCAACCAAACTTGGCACATACATTTTTGGAGAATGGAATGTGCACCTTAGAACGATGTTTAGAAGTTCGAAATAAAATTTTCATTAAATAAAAATTAAACGAAATTTTGGCATCTCTCGATGGAAACTTTCGAAAAATATTACACCACAGAAATATTTTTGCATCATTTTAAAATTTTAAAAATTATCTTTTTATTCATACCAGTTCTATAGGATTTATTTTTTCTTGTTAATTAAATTTTTAAAAATGTTTTAATCCTATTTTCCGACAGTTTATTTAATAAAAAATCAAATTAAAATCTAACAATCAGGGAACTTCACAATGCATAGGAAAAAATGAATTTTCACCAGCACTTAGCACTTCGTTGAAAAAATTTCAAATTAAAACATTAAGCTAACGCTTGCTGCAATTGAAACCTTGAAAAAGGCTTCAATATCTATCCGTAGCAAATGATGTCATTTTTTTATTTGGTATTCTATTCATTCGGTATTCTCCTGCTAGCTACCGTCATGAGCGGTAGCGATTCGGCGAAAGAAAGCGCTAAGCCCATTCGTGCGGAGGTAACTCCTATGGAATCTGACTTAGTCAGGCATGTTACTGTGCAGAAAGGTAACTAATAAAACAGATTAAAATTCTACCATATGAAAGCAGAGGGGTTAGAAGGCCCGCTAGATTATCTACAGAATAATGGATTTAAATCGACTAATGTGGACTACGCTGCGACGGTGGCCATGCATAAAGATATAATCAACAAGATTGGGACATTAGTTTGAACTTATTCCCGTATGCTGGGTTAAGGATAAAGCAAATTAATACGTAAAAGAAAAATTTGCCCATTTCTCAAGAAGGGAAACGGCTAAACCTACCCAAGAGATAACAAATAGTCAAATTAATACCATTACTACTTCCAACAAATACACCCCACTTCAAAATAATAACACAACAACTGAAGAAACAGATACCCTTTTCCAAATAAAAAAAACACACGAACCCCCCAATAATGCTTAAATATTGCAAGGAGTATACGCACATAGAAGCTGAAATTAAAAAGGTCTGTGGACCAACGGGAAATAAACTTGCAAGCAGATTTGTTAAAATATTCCCTACTAATGCTGAGCATCACCGTAAACTCACCAATTTCTGAAAAACTCAAGGTTATGATTTTTATATCATTAAACCAAGAGATGAAGAGCATTTAAAGGTCGACATAAAAGGGGCCCCAATTGACCAATTTACTGAAGAAATCAAAGATATGTTAACTGTGGAGCACGACCTTTCAGTAACCAAAGTAACCCAATTAACGCAACTAAGAACAAGAAGGCTGCTTCCCTTATTTCTCATCGAACTCCAAGAAATCAAAGTAACCCAAGAAATTTTCAACCTCAACTATTTTAACTGCCTAAAAATAATTGTTGAGCCATTCAGAGGTACAAAAACTATTCACCAGTGCTTTAAGTGTAACCTATTTCACCGCACAACAAAATGCAGTGAGATGAAACCAATATGTTTAAAGTGTAACGAAGAACCCCTAACAAATCAATGTACAACAAAAAATCCATGAACTTAAATGTATCAACTTTCAGAATATTGGACACATTGCGTCTTGCAGAGGTTGTGTGGTCTTTCCCAAACCCAACAATATAATCGCTAATAGAGAACATTACTATAGCAAACTCAATAAATCAGCTCATTCTGAGCAGACCAAAAATGCAAGAAATAACGCATACGCGTAACTTTTTAACTGAAGCCCTTTCCAACAGAGGAAGCCACGTTACACTGCACCTTCAAGTGTAAACAGCCATCTAAACAAAAAGGACAACACAGACAATTTGACTACTAATACGAACCTCCTAAAAGACCTTGCTGATGCAATCAAAGAATTACAAAAGCTTATCAATGATTATCCAAATCTTATTCATGTAATGAAACAAATGAAATACGCCAGCACTCCTGAAGACAAATTACAACTTGATATGTCAGCACTGCTAACACTAAGTCCGGTTTATTCAATCTCAGTAGCCTTAATATTATATACTGGAACGCAAAAGGGAATTAGAATAAAATCAATGAATTCAGACTGTTTGTAAATAAGTATAGCTTGATACCATTCTTCTTCAAAAAACTCATCTGAGACCACAAAAGAAAATCTTTCTGGCTAATTACGTTTCGTTTTATAGCTAAAGAGAAATTAACTTGAATCAAAACCTGGCAGGTGGTACAGCAATTTTAATTAAATAAATAGCATCCCACATTAAGAATTAATCCCCCCCCCAGCCTTTCACTATATAGAAGCTAGTGTTGTTGTAATTAATTTTAAAGATAAAGACACCATTACACTCACCTCAATATACATCCAACCTAGTTCTAACCCCTCACTCTTCACATTTGATATTGAAACTCTATCCAGATCAATTAATAGCTGAAGATTTCAATGCCCACCATAAAAATTGGGGTTGTCAATACAATACAGGAAGGGGTATTTCTCTTAACAACTGAGAGCCGCGATGACCTGAGGTAAGGTATCGACTTCGGAAGCGGAGGGTTTCAGGTTCGAGACTCGATTCCACCGAAGAACGGCCGTGTAAAGGGGATCTCTTGCACGTTAAATCTGCCAGACCAAATGTCCTCCAGCTGGTGTGGCGTGGAGAGGGAAATGCCAGTTAGCTGTCGTCCTCGTCATATGACCATAGTTTAAAATTACAAGGTGCGTCCCAAAATAGCCGAAGTGTTGCTCTTCAACGGAACGTTAATTTAACTAAACTTCTCTTAACAACTTCTGTAATAATGCAGGCATTTACATTTTGGTCCCCTCTTCCCCTACAAGATTTGGATATATTTCTGCCAGCACTATTGACATTGTTTTAGGTAAAGATTTCCTCTATCACAACCCCGTCATGATTAACTTCTTTATCAAGCACTCACTTCCAGATAGAT
>JAPMOQ010046955.1:953262-1041211 GCA_026543055.1 Argiope trifasciata
TTCGATAAACTTTACATAGAGTCATATATATAAATATAAACATTTTGGTAACTGAACATATAATTATATATATATTATACATATTGTAGCTTTATAACATTTGGAGTATCAAGACTATTTCACGGCATATGATTTTGAGGAGTATTGATTAATCCCTGATATTAATGTTCATTATCTGACTCCATGTAAAGTTTATCGAAGCAATCACTCTCTTCTTATATCAAAATATATTTTATATCTCATGAACAACATCGCATACTTGCCTTCGAGGAGTTCGCTCTCTTGTATTCCTCCGCGCTCTTTGTGAAGCGGGAATAGAGAGTTATGTGACAGTTTTCAAGACCATTTATATGATTAACGATGAAAAATACGTCATGCGCAGGCGCTCTGTCTCCGAGAGAAAATGATCCCAACAATTTCCTTAGAACTAAAGTACTTTATAAAATTTAGGTTTCAAAATGTTTACAGAAGTACATTCACTTACTAAATCAAAATAAAATATCATTGTTAACTTCATTAAATTCCTTTGAAAAAGAATTTTAAAAAATCAGATTTTTTTTTATTGAATAATTTTTTGAGATATTGCATAAATTATACATAAAAAAAATCCGGTGAAAATGTGGTTTGGGTCCCCTGCTTGGCGCATTTTCAAAAAGTCGCCAACTGGCGCGTTTTTACGTGTTGTCTCGCAGAGTTGAACTTGCCGAGGGACACTAAGCAAAACCGTGCCAGTTGGCAACTTTTTGAAAATGCGCAAAGCAGGGGACCCAAAGCACAGATTAACCAAAAATCCTATGGTGCACATGAGGTCGCAATACAGAAGGATTCTGTTTTTATCTATTTATGTTCTTAAAATACATCTTGGTGTAAGTAAAAAATGTTTTTAATGAAAGTCTAATTATTCCTATTTCAATTTGAGATTCAGATTTTATGGGAGCTCCTGGAAAATCATAGAGACATAAAATAGAATGAATACAGTAGCATGCAATTTCTATAATAGTCTCAACTTTATAACAACCAAAATTTAGAACAAAAATATTTTGTTAAAGAGGCCTATTAAACGACACAATAACATAAAATGTTGAATTTAAAATTTAAAACAAAATTTATCCCGTCTAACCGGTCGGTTGCTACTGTCGACTAATGCTCAACAGTTTTGTTTTATTTTTGTATTTAACCGTTCAGAAACGAATTATAATCATATAAATAGAATGTCAAAATTTTAAATTTTTGCAAATATGTTACCGACAAAATTAAAGTTTTATGAATAAAAAATGAAATATTAAAACAGCTTTTACAGTAAACAAAATATTCCACATGCAACTCAACTTCACACTTAAAAACAGTCATTAAAGAGATACGCGCATGACATGCTAACAGGAAGTATAAATGAAATTAATATAAATGCGAAATAGAATGAAGTGAACAGTGAAAAAATGAGTAACAGGAAGGAATGAAGGCATGTTCTCAGGCATATGCTCCAGAAACGAAGTTCTTAGCGTTTTACAGGTTAACAAGGATCAAAATTTCACGAACACCACATTAAAAAACATACTAGGAAGTAAATATTTTACGTAACAAAGGATAAAACAAAAATACCAAACAATAATGAAAATGTCCGAGGACAGCAACTTAATTTAAACCTTAGTGAAAACAGGCGTTTGACACATATTATTAAACAGAAAAAAAAGTAATATTTATTCAAAAACGAAACTGTTACAAAATTAAATTTGAAAAAATTATTAGAAATCAGAGAATAATTATATAGAGTATTTAATTATGGTCACAAAAAGTATAGTAAAAAATTTTTTTTGGTGATATAAAAATAATTTTTGAGCAATGGTATGCTCCAAAGCTATGGTTGGGAAATGTTATACAACTTGCACCCTTTAAAATAGTATAAAAACTTTAGTATCTCCGCGCTCCCCAGTAGATCTCATCAACTCTTATGTCTTTCCAAGTCGTTTTTCTTTCAAGAACACAAAAATAAAATTAAAATCAATAAAACCAAATGTTTTTTTTACTCTGAAATATTTAAGTTTTGAAACCAAGCACATTAATCAGAATCAACTTTTAAAGTAAAATTTTAAAAACCAAAACTAAGTTAATTGAACTCTGGTATTTGAGAAATGAAATATAATAAATGAAAAAGTACATTAGTGTTATTTTAATATCATATATAAAATCTGAATCAGTTGCCAAGGAATTTTTTATGTTCCATAGGCAAACTTTTTATTGTAGTTATTCAGTATTTAAATACTCTTAATGCAAGCTAAGAATGTGGATTTTTAAAAGTTGAGATCAAAAACTTTCATACTGAAAGCAAAAAGTTAATATTTAAGTAAATAACATTCAGAAATTTATAAATTTGTACTAAATGAAGCTCCATAAGGATATTTATTTTATATTAACTTGCCTTATGTTATCTGAAATTTATATAGCAATGACACTAATCACTTCCTTTAAAATTTGAAAATATTTATTAAAAAAATTAACTACTGCATACCAAAATATCAACCAAAATTTCTAAAAAGAGATAGGCATCAATTCTATCAATACTATTATTTTTTTATAAAATAAATTATCATTTAATCTGTGCACAGTTAAAAATAGATAGTTCAAGTTTTAAAATGATATACAATACTTAGTATTTTGTTAAAAATGAAATTTTGTTGCTGAGGCTGATCATTTCTATTTTTAAAATTCATTAAAAGTTGCAAAAAATATAAATTTGATAAATTTCTCTCTTTCGAGTGAATTGTTCGCCCTTTTAAAAACATTTTGCTACGACGATAACAGTTGTTTTCTTTGAAAAAAACACAACAGTTTTTGAAATTAAATATATATTATGTATTAATAATTAGCAAGAAGAACGAAAAGTACGACGGCAAACGATAACATAAAGTAACTAATAACGAACAAGCATTCGCCGTTTGGCTCGCATTTAGGTTGTTTCATTTACAAGAGTGAGATGAAATCTACCTCTAAAAAAGCGGACCGAAGTAAATTCTCCTGGTGAATATACAATAGCGTAGGTAATCTTTCTAAATGCTAAAGTCATGCTTAGTAAATGCACATTGACATTCTGAAAAATGATTTAAATTCTAGCGCTGCACAAATGGTCTGCAAAATAACTATATATTTCAACAAGATAACGACCGCAAGCATACAGCTCATAATACTAAGCTCTGAATATTACATAACACTCCCGAAAGACTTAATATACCTCCACAATCACCCGAAATGGATCCTATTGAACATTTGTGGAATATTTTAGAAGGGAAAATTAAAAATCGACACATAAAAAATAAAAATCAGCTAAAACCGCTCTCTTGGCAGAATGGGCATAGATTTCTCCAGACATTAGGAAGAAATTAGTAGATTCAGTACCAAATCGAATGAAAGCAATAATTAAAGATAACGGAAAAAATATTAAAAAAAATAATAATTTATCTCATTTTTAGAACACTTATAAAGTGTACGAATAGTTTTGACTCAAAAGTTTTGTTAATTAATTTCTTTTTTTAAATTTTTTTTCTGTAATAGTTTTACAGAAAAATATTTTTATGAAATTGCTCAAAAATAAAAAATACAAGCCGTGGTATTTGTATTTTTTACCATAATGTGAAAGTTAATATTGTTACCATAATGAATAAAGTACTATACAACACTAAGTTCTTCAAAATTCAGTGTACGAATACTTTTGACTACCACTGTATATATAGATTTAGCAGAAACATATCGGAATAATCTTTATAATTTATACTTAAAAAACTGAGTATCGGAAAAGCAAATATTACTCACATATTCTACACAAGAATTTGTTGTGTTTATACAGGGTTGGAAAGAGAGATTTCCTGCCGTGGCCATCCTTCCCTAGATCGAATTGGAATGAATGAGGTTATGTAGACGTGAGCATTTTTAAAGAAAGGAAGCTATTAGTCATGCAGTTTCACTTTCAATTTCTCTCTAGTTCTGGGAGATTCTTAGAAGCAATTTAGATCTGATGCAATGGCGATCCCTGACACTGAAAATTTTTTCTGGACTGTCTGAAAATATAAATGTGTACTTGCAAATTTCGACTTGTAAGCTTATAATATTTTAAAATAGGATAATTTTTCATGCTTTTATTCACACTTTTATTTCCGTTTCCATTCATATTTCTGTTTTATAACTGCCGAGTTATTTGAATTTAATTAGAGATATAATTATGTAATATAATTAATGCCTGCTAATAATTAATATGCTTTGAAATCAATAATTTTAAATCTGTATATTTAATTAATGTAAAAAATATTAATGTTAAATATTTCCGAAATAAATTTCCAATTCAATGAATAAAAAGAGAGTCAAATTCATCTTTTACTGACTAAATTACTTTGGATATTATTATTATTATATTTGTTAATAACAATGACTGAATTAGTAATTGCAAAGTGTTAATTACTTGCCTTTTATTTGTTGAAAGTCAAACTTAATAAAGTAAGAATAGAAAATTCAATAAATGTAACATTTAAATTTTAATGCTACAAAAATTGATGCATCTTTTTATTTCTGTCGTATTTTTCTTTCGAACGACTACAATTTATAATTAGATTTTTTTTCTCTTTTTAAAACTATTTAGATAATTTAGCAGCGTGAAACCAGTAGAGAAGGACCCTCTTTAAGTTAATTATTTTATAAAGCAACGTCGTAATGAGAAGAAATGACGCCCGTGGTAGAATATGTTTTACCTCCAACTGGCTTCGCAAAATTGACTCAGAGGAAATGGTACGTTTATTTAGCGTCATTACATCGAATTGTATTTATAAAATGTAACAAAATAAATGTTTTATCTGTAGAAATGAGAAGTCCCCAATTCCAGCTCCTGGTATACCTTTATATCTGCTTGTGCGTGCACGTCTCTGCATCTTTAGAGTAAACTGTAAAAAATTCGATCGATCGAAACCAAATTCTATTCTGCAAACTGTTTACATTATTTCAAAATTGTATCAGGAATGATTCTACTGAAACTACTTGGAATAATTTTGTGGATCTTGGTCAAAGCCCTGATCACCACGAGTATTCTAAAATTAAAATCACATTGCCACACAGGCATTTTGTGCTTGGGAATAAAGAAATCCGGTACTTCTATTTAACTGCACATCTCATGTAATCAATAATATAACAAGGGAATTTTGAGTTTCATAATTCATAAATATTTAATTGAGAATATTATAAGAACCCAGTAAGCTTTTATTAAATACTAGCCACCTTTGGCGACCAGCTGGTTCGCCATGAGTAATGCGTTCTAAAATTTTCAATTCAGTCACATATTCATTAGCCTTGAAGTAATACCTGGTATAGATTGGCCTGAAATTAAAAATGTTTTTTTTCCGTGATGTCGCCAAAATATTAAATATGTTTTTTAAAGAAAGCGAACAAGGAAAAAAAATATTGAATTAATGATTTAGATATTGCAAACGATTATAGAAACTTTTGCTTTGCATTTATTTTTTTTAGGAAATATCAAATTTTATGTTTCTTTTATTTTATCCAGTCACGTGCTAAAAGTATCCCTTCTTTAGACTTGATTTGCGATGATAGTTTTTTTTATTATTTGAACTTCCGTCATTATTTTCTTTTATTTTATCCAGTCACGTGCTCAAAAAAACATGGTCAAAATATTTATTTAAAAATTCGTTAAAAATAGAAGCTTTAAGTTATACATTAAAATACTGATACCATTAGAAAGCTAATTTTTGTATCTTTAAATTGATGTAAAAATCAAGTTTGTGCGATAATAATTCTGGAAGTTATAGCGGAACAAACGTTGAAATTTCGCTTAAATTTTAATTAGTTCAAATTTCAATTAAAAATTCGAAAAAAGGGCTCCGAGGTGCACATTTCCAACCTCCAAGGTATACATGTACCAAATTTGGTAGCTGTAGGTCCAACGGTCTGACCTGTAGAGCGGCAACACACGCACACACACACACATCGAGCTTTATTGTAAGTATAGATATAGATTGAGTACTTACAATTTGTTTGTTATTGGTGAAAAAATTCTTATCTGCCACTGTATATCCATGTTCAGAAATTAATTTTTATTAAAGCATATTTAAAAATTCTATTATAATTCATCTGAAAATAAATGAAATTCGAATTACAAATGGAATTTACGAATTAAGAACTTTTTGTGATAAAATTTGAAAAAATAGAGATTTTCTTTTCTTTTAGTTATTTTTTTTCTCCTGAAATTTAGAATAAGGGATACCGTGTTAGATGTTTTCCCCATCATATGACCATCCTTCAGCAGTCAAAGATTGATCCGTACCTTCAAAATACAATTTTAATCTCTCAAAATATGTATCCTTTTCAAGTTAAAAACTATCATTTTTTGAAAAAAAAAAAGACTTACTCAAGTGAGGATACATCCCACATGAATCAAAACAATTCCAATTTTTTTTTTTTTTGTATTTTAAATTTGTTCCGATTTTTAAAATATATCGTAATGTTGTTCTTTCACTTGTAGTAAATAATTATAAAGTAATTTATTTTTAATTCTTATCTTTTTAAATAGATAAATTATTATGAAGGAAAAATTTAAAACAGTTTTAGTAGCCTGCATATTTTTCCCATGCTTCTTTACATTTGTTTCTTTTTTCATATATATCGTTCTCATAATTTACTTCCACCATAAAAAATCAAAACGGATTTTAATTTCTTTATAAAGACTATTTTTTTCAACTCTTTTCTCGCTCCGTTATATCTCCATTTTGCCAGATTGAAATTTTTCATTTATCATTAGATCTTCAATAAGTCAGAATGACTAAATTTTAATAACACAGATCTTTTAAATATGGAAAATTCATAAATAGTCTATTTAAAAAATTATATTTTATGACGTTCAGTTTATAAATTTACTAGCCGCCTTTGGCAACCTGCTGGTTCGTCGTGAATAATACTTTCTAAAATTTTAAATTAAATACTTACATACCTTGCTCTCTTTAAAACTTATCAGTCAAATATATTTAAAGTTCAAATTTCAATAGTCACTTAACTCGTGTTATTATAGAAGCCTTACGATTATTTGTTCATTGTATTATATCTCTCTTTGATTTGTAATAAGAGGTTATGGAATGATGTGGATCATATCACATCTAATACTTATCCCATAATATTAAACTATTATTTCAATATGTGCTGAGCATCACAATTTCCTCGGTTTAATTTGCAATAAGAGTTAATTTAATAATTCCGTTTGAGTTTTTTTTCAAAGTGGTGGCCAAAGCATTGGTACACTCTTAACAAGCTTTTTCAGGTTAAATTCTACTTTCATTTTTGAAAAATAAATTGTTGGAAAATATAGTTACAGTATTTCTTTAAAAAAATCATTAAAAATAATAACTTAATTTATAGGTAAAAACATTATTAATGAAAAAAAAATTAGAGGATTTGAAAATTAATTTTGGGCTGTAATATTTTTGGAAATTATCGCAGAAAAATTCCAAATGTTAGCTTAATTTTTAAATAATTAAAAAAATCGCCTTCAAAAAAAATCGCCGTCAAGATGGGCTTTTTTATCCTCCAAAGTAAATATGTACGTACCAAGTGTGATATCTCTAGATCACATATTCTGGTGTGTAGTGCCATAACACACAGGCGCTCGCATTCATTCATATACGCAACATATATTCGCTTGATTATCAGCCTTGGAGTAATTTCGGACATTGATTGGCCTGAAATTGATATATACTTTAGATGTTGGACGAAAAGAATTAAAAAAACACGTTTTCATAATAGCATTCTTTTTATTTTTATAAATCAGCCTGTTTTAATGATTGGTTTAGAAGATTGATTGATGTAGCAACTTTTATTTAAAATATTGTTAAAAATATTTTTTAAAATATTACTCATAGAGAAAAGTGTGAAAAAATCTAAAACTCATTATTCATCAATGCATTGTTTGAATCAAGCTACATAAAATGTAATTATTTACTTCATTTTGACCACGTTAACAGTACTAACAATTTGTATGCCTATTACTAATGTTTTTCAAATTGGCCATTGGGTCTGAATTTGAATCATATCCTGTCTAAATTCAATCAGGTTTACCGTAATTAAATATTTGTTGAATTAATTATTTAGATATTGCAAACGATTATAGAAACATTTTCATTTCCTAAAACAATAAATTTACATTTATTGTTTTATTTTTTATATTTATTTTATTTTATCCAGTCATGTGCTGAAAGTTACATTTTTTAAAAGATTTAATTTACAATTATAGTTTTTTTTATAATTTGAACTTTCGTCTATATGATGGCAACACGCTAAAAAAACCTAATATTTTCCCCCTTGACGTGCTCCTGCAGATTAAATTTTATTGTTTAGTCCGAAATATATTGTTGATTGTTGAAAAACATGGTTAAAATATTTCGTTAAAAATTCGTTAAGCATAGAAGCTTAATTTATATGTTGAAACACTGATATCATTAGAAAACTAATTTTTTTAATCTTTAAATTGATGTAAAATTCATGTTTAAGCAATAATATATTCAGAAGTTATAACGGAAAAACGTCGATATTTCGCTTAATTTTTAATTAATTCAAATTCTAATTAAAAATTCGAAAAAAGGGCTCAGAGGTGCACATTTCCGACCTCCAAGGTATACATGTACCAAATTTGGTAGCTGTAGGTCCAATGGTCTGGCCTATAGAGAGCAAACACACACACACTGAGCTTTGTTTTAAGTATAGATATACAATTTTTTTGTTCTGAAAGTTTTAAAATAGAATTTACCGCTTCTCTGATATCACTTTAAGACATAACGCGCCATGAAAACCAATTAAATTCTTTGATCAAAATAAAAAATTCTGCAGACTGCAGATAAAAAATTCTGAAGACAAAAATTTTGTCGCCATCTGCATTGGGCCCAATAGTGCGTCATCAAGGTCAAGAGCGTAGGCGGAAGTGGGGAATCAAGTTTTTCTCCTCTCATTTCTCTTATATTTTTTTATTTCCCCGCAGAGTATATCTCTTGAAAGTATTGCAATTGTCAGGAAAATTCAAGCTTGAGATTGTTGCGAATTTTCACTTTGTGTTAAATGAGGACATGCAATATTTTTACTTTTTTCCCCATACGCAAAGTATTATAGAAAGAGAAAGCATTGAAATCGTCAGAGAATCTGAACTCGAAATTAAGACTTCACATGAATTCGAAAAACACATATTTAGACTCATGTTTATTAGTCTATGAATTTGGAAACTTAAACATGCTTTGAGTTAGAAATTTGAAAACTATTAACCAAATTTGTAACAGGTTTTCACCAATTTTGTAGCAGATTTCTTTCAAATTTTTGAATGAAATACAATCACATGAAGGTTGTCTGTAGGAGTAGTGTTGAAGAGTTCAAGTAGAAAATACAAGCATACAATTCGGTATATAGTTTTAACATACAAGGTGTGGATTGGTGCGAAATTAAAATTTTTTAAAGATTGTTATCAAAGTATTTATGAATTAAATGCTTTTTGGTTTGTAAATTCGCATGCAAATAAACGAGATAGTTCAAAGGAAGACAAAGGAATTTTGGCACTTCGTCTTATTACAAGGGTGGTAGTTTTGTGTAAAAAATCAAGTTACGGGGCATTCGTAGTCTTACCCTATGTATAATATTTTATATAGAAGAAATGTGAAGAGTGAGGCACTTTTATCAAGCAGCATACGAAAAGGATTCAGAGAAACCACTCCCACAATTTTTGAATATAGCTTATTCTTGTTGGAGAATTATAATGAATTATGTATGGATTCACTGAATTCATGACTCTGAAACTGCTTTTAATTTGAATAATGCATAAAGAATAAAGGAGTATCTCTAATATAACATTTCAAAATATTGCATACATCATTTTCGTTTGTTAAATTCTAACAGTTATTAATATTAGTGTAATTCTATAATATCTAAATGAAGTAAATACTCATTAAAAGATTATTTAGGTTTTCTTAGAACATCATTCCAACATTTAATATTGTAACATTTTTAATATTAATGTTTTTAATTTTTTTTGTTAATTGCATGATTTATATAATGTACTGCGTTTCCAAAATAAATACCGATGCTGTTTACAAAAGTCAAAAAGGAAAAATAATAATGGAGTCATTTTGACTTCATGTCTCTGGCCGCATGAGAAAATTCCATGTCTCCAGTTATGGATTAAAAGTGATAGGAAATTAAAATGCTGTAATAGGCAACTTTTTACTCAAGAATTTATTTAGCTTAAATGTAAAAAATAATATGATTTTAAATCGTGTTATGGCTTAAAATAATGGGCAGGCAAAGTGATGAAGCCATCGATTCCAACTATCCTGAATCTATAGTAGTGGAAAAGTGGCATCGTATATGCTTTTGGTAGATATGAGGGTCTAACGAAATATAAATATAAAAAATTAACCACTAAAAGTCAATCACAGGATTTAAGAGTGCAAATATTTTTGTATTAATAATAATGCTTTAAAAAATAGGCAATGCAATTTGGTAAATTAAACCAGCTATCACTTTTAAAAGATCACTTCTGTTCTGTTTTATTCATCATTTACCTCATTTCACTTTATAAAATTCCTTTTATTTACCACTTTTTAAAGACGAATGTACTGAAATCAATTCCATTACTTTATTAAATGAAATTGCTTTCATATCTCAGTTTATTAAAATATTTTAAAGGCTCCAGAGGTTCAGATATTGTAACCATTGTCTATATTTAAAAAAGAGGCTTAATCAGTTCCTTCTCCAAATTAAAAAAAAAAAAAGAAAAGTTTTTTTTTTTTTAAATGAAAGGTTTTTATATCAGCAATTACCCTATTTAAAGTAATAAATATATATATTGCATCTAGATGATTCCCATGCTTGATAAATTAATTTTTTTGTGGTCAAAAAAGGCTTTTATCGCTTTGTTGGATTAAGTTTCTATATTATTATCTTTTTGAGTGGAATAATTTTATCGATGAAATGAAATTGACAAGTGCAATAATCGATTTACAATAACTCAAAATCAGCTCTTTTTTTCACTTTCACAAACCCTTTCGTTGGTCTTTATTTTTCAAAACTCGTGTGTTAAGTGAAATTTTTAATTAAAGCTCTTCTTCAAACATTCTACCCAAATCGAAAGCACTTGAACTGATTTCAGGAAATGTAGTCGAGGGAAATAAGAACATCCGATGTAGACATAGAGACGTGCGACGTCATGGAAAAGTGAAACTAGACGTAAGCCGATAAAGAAAGCAATGGAAAAAGAGGAACGGGAAATATATTCGAACAAGATAAGAATTAAAAATTCGAATTACAATGTAGCAGCTACATTTATATTTTATTATCTTTGTTTTTTATAAGTTGTCCTTTTAAAAAGTGGCAACATGAGTAGCTTCTTTTGACGGAACAAAAATATGGCGACATGATATAGTTTCGTTTATTTTAATTTTAAATTTAACCTTCAATTATCATTCCGGAAATATAAACCATATTAATAATAGATCGTAATGAGTTCTATATAACAACTCTGCAATTTAGTGAAATTTACGACCATGCTAGGACCACAGGCCCTTAAACGCACAAACGATTCCCGATCATTATCTTACTGCAAGAATCGATAACTTCCATCATATCCTAGCAAACAAACAAATATTCTCAAAAATTGATCTATTTAAGCCATATTTTCAAATCCCAATAGCCGAAGAAAACAGCTATCATAATGCCATTCGGCTCATATGAATTTAATGTCATGAAATTCGGTCTAAGAAACGTCCCATCGACATTTCAACATTTTATCAATGTATGAATTGGACTTTGTTTTTGCCTACTTGGATTACATTTTAATAGCCTTCTCAACAGAAGATGAACATTTAGAGCACCTAAACATAATTTTCTTGCGTTTAAATAAATATGACATGCTTATAAATCATGGAAAATTGATTTTTGGAGTGAAACTTAGAATTTTTAGAATACCTGATTACTCCTAAAGGTTCTCAACTCCTTCCTGAAAGGGTAAATGCCGTCTTAAATTATAGATTACTATTCATGAATTGCGTACCTTCCTCGGTCTCATTAAATTTTATAGGCGATACATCAAAGATACTGCCAAAATCCAAGCAATTCTTCTTGAATATTTAAAGGGTTCCAAGAAAAAGAATAAACATAAAATTCTGTGGACCGATGGAGCAAAAGAAAAAATTGAGTGATACAAAAAAAGATCTAGTGAATGCTACATTATTAAGTTTTCCAAATCCTGTTTCAACATGAGCTCTCTTCAGTGATGCTTGAGAGTTTGCTGTTGGATCGTCGCTGCAAGAATTTGAAGGCGGCAATTGGAAACCCTTGGCCTTCTTTTCTAAGAGGTTATCTAATTCTCAGAAATGATATAGTACTTATGACAGGGAACTGAAAGGAATATACCTATCAATCAAGCAATTTAAGCATATTCTTGAAGGAATGCAGTTTATAGTTTATACTGATTAAAAACCTTTGATGTTTGCTTTCCAGCAAAAAAAAAAAAAAAAAAAAAAAACCGTAAAAGCTTTATCTAGACAGTTACGTCATTTACAATACATATTTGAATTTTTAACAGATATTCGCCACGCAAGTGGAAAAGAAAATATAGTAGCAGATTCCTTATTAGGATAGAAGCTATATTTGAAATAAATTATGATAAATTGAAGAATCACAAATCGATAATCAAGACCTTAACGAGCTACGCTTGAAGCCATCTTTGATTTTCAAACAATATTCCCTGGATTCAAGAAAATTACTTTGGTGCGATATTTCAACTACAAAAGTTCGTCCATTTATACCTCAAGAATTTCGAGTGTAAATTTTTCACAAAATTCATGGCTTAGCACACCCTGGTGTGAAATCTACAGTTAAGAAAATATCTTCCAGATTTATATGGTTTAATATTCGAAAAGATGTTACGCAATGGACCAAGGCCTGTATCCACTGCCAAAAGAATAAAATTAACAGGCATTCGCATTTGCAAATTGCCAATTACAAGAAAGTAGATGACAGATTATCTGTTATTCATATTGGCGTCATAGGTTCTTTACCTACTTCTGAAGATAAAACGTACTGATTTACTTGAATCGATGTATTCATTCACATATTGGATAGAAGTTTTACCTTTAGCAAATGTGACTGCAGAAACAGTGGTCCGAGAATTTTATAATAATTGGATTTCACGTTTCGGAATGCTTTATTGTGTTATCACCGATTAAAATATTCAATTTAGGTCTGAACGTTTTACAAATATCGGCATCATATATGGTTTTCATATAAGTACAACTACAGCTGATCATCCACAATGCAATGAGGAAATTGAAAAGATCTAAATTACACCTTTGTCCAAATGGTTTATGGGCAGCCTATCAGGATGCCTGGAGAGTTTTTTGAAAAATCTAAAAATACCTGGGATATCGATATTGCAAAAGACTTACAGAAATACATGGAACAGTTAAAATCACTAGAATCTCATAGAAAATCCTCTAAATCTATTTTCAATCACCAAGACTTGGGTATAGTACACAAGTCTTCATACGTGTTAACAGAATTCGGAAGCCTTTGGGTCCTTTTATGGATGACCTTTTTTATTGTGAAAAGACGTGACAAATATTTAACCTTAAAAATTAAAAGCAAGAATACAAATGTTTCCATTGATAGATTGAAACCGGCATATCTGTTAACGGAATTCCCCTTCTGGAATCAGGTCATCCCAAACATTGTCTAACGAAATATTGATGACAGCAGATCCAGAAATTGAAATACAACCATCAGATCTGTTAAACAAAAATGTTCAAAAAATTAGATGCTCTGGTAGACATGTAAAATCAACTACAAAAATGCTTTTATTTCATGTAACCTCTAGCTACCGCATTGGTTTTGATTCATTCCATTTTATTTATATATTAAAAGAACTGTTTTAAACTTTGCAGTCAGAAGAGTGTTGCTTAAAAACAAAGAAGGAAGGGGGAAATGTACAGTTATATATTCTTTTGATAGTGATTTAAATAGAATCAAAACTCTGATGTGTTTTCAAATCTTCCTGTTAGTTCACTCTCTCCCTATATATACATCTTATATATAGGGTATATATAGGTATAGGGTATCTTAGTATCTATACTTATAATAAAGCTCAGTGCGTGTGTGTGTATGTTGACGCTCTATAGGCCAGACCATTGGACCTACAGCTACCAAATTTGGTACATGTATACCTTGGAGGTCGGGAATGTGCACCTTCGAGCCCTTTTTTCAAATTTTTAATTAGAATTTGAATTAATTAAAATTTAAGTGATATTTCGACGTTTTTCCGCTATACCTTCCGAAAATATTATTGCACAAACATGGTTTTTACATCAATTTAAATATTGAAAAATAAGTTTTCCAATGGTATCAGTGTTTTAATGTAGAATTTAAGCTTCTATTTTTAACGAAACATTTTAACCATGTTTTTTTACCACGTGACTGGATAAAATAAAAGAAAACAATGACGAAAGTTCAAATTAAAAAGAAAACAACTATCATCGCAAATAAATCTAAAGAAATGCAATTTTCAGACCGTGACTGGATAAAATAAAAGAAATATAAAATGTGATATTTTTTAAAAAAAATGCAAGGCAAAGGATTCTATGATCGTTTGCAATATTTAAATCATTAATTCAATAAATTATCTTTATTATACAGGATTGAATTTATGCAGGATATACATTCAAAATCCGGTCCAATGGCCAATTTGTAAAACATTATTAATAGGTATATATACTGTTTAATACTATTAATTTGATCTAAATGAAGTAAATAATTACATTTTATGAAGCTTGAGTCAAACAATGCATTTATGAATAATGAGTTTTAGATTTCTTTATACTTTGCTCTGTGAGCCATATTTTACAAAATACTTTTATTAATATTTTAAATAAAAGTTGATACATCAATCAGTCATCTAATTCAAATATTAAAACTGACTGATTTATAAAATTAAAGGATTTTATTAGAAAAACGTATTCTTTTAGAGCTTTCCGTTCATCATCTTAATGAAAATATTAATTTCAGCCCAATCAGTGCCTGGAATTACATCAAGGCAAATGAATATGTGATTTAATTGAAAATTTTAGAACGCATTACTCATGGCGAACCAGCTGTTCGCCAAAGGCGGCTAGTTTATTTATATATTTTGTCCAAATTTTCAGTCGTTAATAAAAACTTATTCCTCCACTCAAGTTCAAAACATTTTTTTAAAACTTGTAATGGATGACACTCGATGTTTATACATTTTTTTTCAAATTAATTAAATTAAATTAATTTTTAATACTTTAAATACAGTTTTAGCAGTTTTTAATGAAAATTGAAATAAACAGGCAGTAGCTTATGTAGCGGCCAGTGCTTGTATAATTTCTGAAAAAGGTTATAAAAATAAAAATGTTTTAAGCCTGAAGAATATAACAGACTCATTTTTGATAGTAAATAAAATTTTTAGTGACCTTTTTTATTCTATTGAAGGAAAGTTGGGCTACTTTTACATTTTATGCTTTTAATAATTTTGTTATTTTAATCGCATTTTATATGATATATATTTAAAAAAATGAATAAATAAAAATGTTCATTTACATTATTAAAATAAAAGTATTGATACAAATGAAGCATTAATGTATTACGATAACATGATTAAAAATTAAAAATTAATTGATTAATTAATGGAAAATTGTACTTTATAATGTACATTGCCTAGGTATACTAAATGTCACCTTTTAAATGCTTCTGTTTAAGATAAAACCATAAAAATTCTGAAGAAAGGAAAATTGTAGTAAGGATTAGATTATAACTGCAGTACATATAGGTATAACTGCGCGCAGAAACCATGTTATAGATTTCCAGAATATTTTTAATACATGGTTTTGATGGCAATTGTTTTTCTGCAAAGTTACTTCTCGGTCTTTTAATTATTAATGACATCTACGAAATGACTCTTAAAGAGGGTTTTAACTTCAATTATCAGAAGAGTATAATTAGCTACCGCATTAATTTCGGCCTTTTCGCTACTTTTTATTAAATATTGTAGCGAGACTAATGACTTCATTATATTCACAGGCCTCCATATTCATTGACTTTTTGGCTATTGTATCAGATAAAGCTAATGATGAATTGAGGGCATACAGTAATAACTCAAATCCCTTATCATGATAAATATCCTCTTTTTTTTAGTGTTGTTCAATACTTAAGCTGATGAAAATTGAGAAGCAACAGCTGTAAGATAAATGAATGCATCATTTGTCTTTGAAAAGAAAACAGTAATAATATTAAACCTTGCATCTGATTTCAGTCATCATTATATATTCCATAAAAACCAAAAATAAAGTATTTATGTTTTATGTTTCAGTACATTTAAATGAGCTGCGTGATGATAAAGAATTAAAAAATATATTATTAGTACTAAAAGAACCCACACACACATTAAAATTTAAAAAAATCTGTTAAGAAAGTTAAATACATTAGACGAATTCATAATACAGGGAAATGGGATTGCAATGAAAAATTGTTTGATCTCTTATAAATATTTGTACACTTATAACTGAATCCTACTGGTGAATGGATGATTCAAAACTTACACCAAGGCTAATAACGAATAACAATGCTTTAACCCGCAAAAAAGAGTGAAATACAAGTACGAAAACACACACACACACAAAGAAAAACAGAATCATACATAGAAATATAACACTTGTTAATACCAAAAAGAATTGGCAGACAAAGTACAGCAATAACTTAATAACTGAGCAATCAACATCTTAAAAAATAATTCATTCGACTAATAGAGTTGGATAAATTATTAAACATTTTCTAGAAATTTAGTTTTTTTTCTGCCAAAGTCATTGATTATCAAATCTGACAGTCAATGATCTGGCATCCAATCAAAATATCTGTAAATGTCTTTTCCTAACTTGAGATTAAATGCACAAGTAAAAAATTTTATGTATTTGTGACAATATTCAGTTATGTGTGCATATATGAAATAACTGATAATCAGCCTTTAATATATTCCTGATATAATCTTTGCTTTTACACCTAATTGCCCTTTTCTCTTTTTATTATTTAATAATGGTCTTCTAGTGGTTTGGTTTGATTCAATTTTGAAGTAGTCTTGCTTAGAAATGGATTTTGAAATAATATTTTGCTTTTTTATTGTGTAATTTTAATGTTATTCTTTTATTGATATTAATTCTTCCTTCAACATTTTCAATTTCTTGGGACTTTTGAGTCACAAGGGATAAATATTCGAATGAAAGTCAGACACCTTACAGAAAAAAATCTCTAGTTTGAATGCCTGCCTCTGGGAGACCCTTGATAAAGTCTTTGGATGGAATTCATCATTTCCTTTTTGATTTCAATAACTCAATATCCCAATAAACTGAATATTCCAATATTAGTATTTCTAATTTAGCTCAGTTCATTTGTGTTTTAGATGAAGCAGCATTAGCACGCTCTAAACACAATGTATCTTCATGTTAATAGTTCTGATTCAAGATATATTTACTTTAAGTTAGTTTTCATAAAAATTATTTTAACTTTTGATTGATTGTTTTTTCAACAACAAATGAGACATTTTTGAAAGTTTTTTTCTGTTTTTATGGTTTTACTATGTACCTTAAATTGTCAATGTATTCATATTTTCGCGAATTATATTTTCTGGTTGAATTGAAACCGCTACTCCAAGTTGCCAAGTTATTTGAAGTTATTGGAGATGCATTTGTAGAAAGCAAATTATATAATTCTCTTTAAACTAACTAAAATTTTAAATGGTCTACTCAACTATAATAATTCGAATTTGCCATCCAGAAAATATTTGAAATTTGAAAGTATTGCGAACAGTTTGGTTGTATTATCCTTTAACAGCAAAAAAAGCTGTGTTATCATATAAATGGAATGAGTTAATATTAAAATAACTAATCTTTATAAATTTCATTTTGGGACAATCTAGAGTGGAAAGAAAGATAGGATGTGATTTAAAAGAAATCTAAAAAGGATGCTTTCTTTTAAAAAAAACAAAAAATCAAAAGCAATTGAAAAATAAGTCGAAAGAAGTTTTTTGAACGAAATCAAAGGACATAATAGAAACATTGTATTTTGATACAGTTTTATTACTTCATCCATTTTGTAACATTCATTGTATATTTCTTTGAATTATACAGGAGATGTTCAAATGAAGAAGTACGAAACAACATTATGGGGATAAATGAAGATTTTATTTAAAGTATACATCATAGACTTAAGCACAAACATCCTATTGATTAACGAGACGAACGATTCCTTGTTCCCAGAATTCCTGTGGCCGTGTCGAGACCCAGTCCTTCACCTTGTCCTTGAGATCATCGTCTGAGTTCAAGCGCTTCCCTTTCAGATGATTTTCAGGGAACCAAACACATAAAAATAGTAGAGTGACATGTCCGGGCTGCAGAGCTCTTGGTCTTGCTGTTCTCACTTAAACTTGGCCAGTTCCATGTGTGTGACTCTGGAGACTGTGGACGCTGGTTACCATGGAGCAGAACCACACCCTCCGTTAGTAATACTGATCGTTTGGTCTTGATGAACTTGCATAGCTTTCGGAGTGCCTCACAGTAACACATCGGTGTTAATGGTTCTTCTGTGCTCAATGGTTCTTCTGTGCTGGAATTTAACAAGTAGGCGACTTTGGACGGCGAACTCAAGGACGATATGAAAGACTGGGTCTCAGCCACATTAATTCTGGGAACAAGAGATCCTTCGATTCGGTAATCAATCGGATTGTTGTGCTTATGCCTATTTCACATATTGAGAATAAAGTCTCTTCATTTATACCAACAGCGTAGTTTCGTACCTTTTCGCTTTAATACTCCTTGTAGATTAAATTAAATTCCCTTTTTTTATTTACGAAATGTAACCGGAGTTCAAATGCAGCAATATTGATACTTAAGGGTGCCTTGGACGTTTTTGCATGCTGAGATTATTCATTTTTCTAAATAATATCCAGGAGGAAAGATACTCCTGTGTTAAAAGTATTAACTTCACAAAAGCAAATTATGTATATATTTTATTATAGAAATTGTAATTCTTATGCATATGATCGTGGTACATATTTTTTCCATAATATTTACTATAGAAATACATTGAATATTGTACATCTAATATCTGATCTCAGTAAAGTTAAATGATGATCCTAAAGGAAATTATTTTTTTCTTTACTATTTTTTTCTTTTTTTTAATTCAGTGTAAAACTAATTGCCTTATCAGAATGCTTTTATTTTTCATTTTCGGTTTTTACAAGAGGCGCGTCCTATTTGTTATATTTCCGGAAAGTACTTCTAGCACTGACAGACTCTCTGAAATTATAATCCCTCCCCCTTTACAGTTATTGAATAAATCAAATAGCATTGAGCGTGCTGCCATCTATTGCAACCGAATAAATTGTCAAGCTTCAGTAAAAAATCTGCTAGAAATAAATAATTTATGGCAAAGTGACAAAAATATCAAATTTAATTCATTACATTAAGAATTAAATATTGTATTTGAATATAATATATAACTACAAATAGTGATATTTAGGGATGTTCATTTATATTTTAAAAAAGATTACTAATTCTAATTAAACTGAGAAAATTCTCAAAACTATTAAATAAAAGAAACTGTTATTTGAATTAACGTTTTAAAAATCTGAGTATCTTTTCTTTCGTCATGGCATTTATATTTTTATGCTCATAAAACCAATATCTGTGCATATTGGAAATAACAATAAAAAATATGCACAGAAAAATAATAAAATTGATGGCATACCATGTTATTTTAGTTTATTAACAATATGGCAATTATGGATCCTTCCTATTCAAAATAAAAATATACCGATTAATTCGATGGCCAAGCAACAAACTGCAATGCATTATACATCATGTGTCATTAGTTAAAATAAATTATGCAAATATTAAACAAAGTAAATCTGAATTCAAATGCAGGTTACTCAATGAAGAATTTCCATCTGTACAAAAGAGGGAATAAATAAAAGGAAAGATTTCGTCAATGTTTAGATTTTACTTCACAAATACTTATTAATATTTTGTTTAGAATATTAGGGTTTATTCATTTAAATAGCGATCTCACAATAGAAGAAAAAATTAAAAAACAATTCATGACATCTCTAATAAAAATGCATGAAAAAGAAAGTGATAGTTTTTTAAAAGTAAAATCTTGCTTTGATGATTCAGGAAACATAAAGATTATTATAATAAAGATTTTGACCGGTTTGATATGTTTTTTTCAAAGTAATATCAGTCAATAATCTTTTAAAGTAATCATCAATTTTAGAAAATGTTTGGCAAGATAATCACTACTTCAATTTATATTTAAATGGTATAAGGATTTCATTGTTAAAAAATGTGGCTAAATAATCAAACTAGCGTGATATTTTTTTCTAACTTTGCAAATACTATTTTAGAGCAAAAACCGCTCAAATCAAAGAAAAGGAGTATAATTTAATCCTGATACTTTATCATTAATGTAACAATTTAATTATAAAAAAGGAAATATTAGATTTTTTAATTAAAAATTAATTAACAAGATTAAATTAACAATGTTTTTATTAGTGTATTATTAATATACTTTTTAGGAATTAAAATTAGTTTAATTTTTTGATTAATTAATTAATTAATTCAAATTAATTGAATAAAAGCAATAAATAATATTCATACACAACCATGAATCCTTTTCTAGAGTAAAAATAATGGTTCCAAAATTTTAATTCTCTTATTAATGGTTAAAGTTCAAAATCAATCCTATTTGATTTATTTTAAAGAATTTTGGAAACCATGGTAACCAACAATTACTATTGTAAGGGGCATGCTCTATAAAAAATATATTTGAAAAATCATATTTCGAATAAAAAAAGTGCAATTAGTAGGAACGCGTTAAAAAGAGTATACTCACGAATACGTTAATTCTCTCTTTAAAATGTTCCAGAATAGTCTTGTGTCCCTCAGCTGACATGCTAAATACAAAAGCGCTGAAAGTCATTGAAAGGAATGCAGAAAAAAAAAATGTTTTTGAAGTTACAAAATGCTCAATTCTTTCTAATGGATATTATAAGAAAAATTTACTTTTATGGAGATTTGACCTTCATAGTAGCTAATACTATTGAATAACTCATATTTCATCAATAATCTAAGAGATGAAGTTCTTTTTTAACATATGCTTCGAAATTCTGAACACAGTTGAGCGGAAACGGAAATGATTTTAGACGCAAAAAGTAAACAGACAGATGGAACGAAATGATTGTTCTTTAATTCCGAAAATGTCAGACCAAGACGTGAATGAAATGTAACGACATTTTACATGCTATTTGAGTGCAAATGATTACATTTTTAAATAGTGTTTAAAATAAATTTAAGCTGAATATCTGATTCTGGGAACCAGATTTAAAAAAGAAAATTCATTTTTATTTAACTTGATTTATTTCAAGTTTGTGATGAAACGTTGTAATGAGCCATGACTTTTAATCATGAATGTGTTAGAGAGATGAAATTTAGAATACGTATGTGTTTACGAAAACGAAATGCTATTTTAATATTATTTGGAATTAATTATCAACTAATAGTTAAATTTTTTTGAAATTTTCATTTCGTACGAGCGAAGTGATATAGTGTAAATATATAAAAATTATTACGATATTTATATTATATTATTTAACATAATGGACAATGATATTTATATTATTTAATATTATTTATAATAATGAATTGGGAAATGTGTAAGATAATAAAAATCAAAATATGTTTTAAACGAACTTCAATTTCTCCTTTGAAAAGCAGAAAATTATTCTTTGTTTTCAAAGTTTTGGGAGAAAAAATACATTTTAAATATTTGTACATCCAGTAGAGAGTCGAGAACCTATCTCAGTATGTATTTTCATTTATAATGAAATTTCTCATTCTAGTATCTGTCGCCATGATGAGATAGGCCTTTGGATAATGTAAAATGTTTTATGTTCTAGTGTAATCTGGAACATAATACTGCTTTTAGTTCATACATCTAAATTAACATTGGTTGCATTGCAGTTACTTGTAATACATGCACTTCAATTCATACTTCTTTGTACCCATTAAAATATATCGTTTCCATGATAATATTGAATTGCAAAAAGTGGTTATGAAATATGCATTACAGTTTTTTATTCGATAGTTATTGACAATTTTTTGAATACTATAGTTACTAATCATCTGAATGTATTCAATCATGGCATCAATTATAATATGATGTATTAGAATATAACTTTTTAAAGCAAACATTAAATTAATGTAATTAAAAAAATTAAAAAAAAAAAATAATAATTAAAATTTTTTTTTTTCCGAAAATTTTGTAAGAACGTTTTTATTTTTTCTAATTCACAGATTTTGGAAAAGAGATTTGAAAAAGAAATGTGAAATATTAGACTATTAAATTTTAATCGATATTTTGGATTTATAACATACGATACAATTTTGAAATTCAGCAAATTTATTTAAAAATTAATATTTAAACTTGTCGGATATACTTGAAAATCCATGATAAAGCCTTTAAATAATTTGATTGATTTCTCCCCTACAAAATCGCCTATCTTTCGGGCGCTGCAAATGATACATGCTTTGACCGGAACTCGGATAATAATCACTTTTCTGTCGAGACTAATGTTTATTAGATCCTGCAACAATTCATTCCAAATAACCACTGGGGGACTCATTATGGCCATCGGTGCCTGATGATTTAGTCATGTGACGTGAGCAAAGGGGAATATCAGGCTTTCTAATATCATGAAACTGCTACTCAAACGATAGAATACTTACATAATTTCAGAGTATGCCGAAGCATCACAAAATAATTCTAATGTGCGGGAATTTATATGAAAAATGTGATACATAGTGCCATGAATCTGTTATACTGTTTCCATGCATAGTTATGACAGTAAGGAAAAGTGATTTACAGATATTATCAATGGATGATAAACGGATTGCATATCAGTATACTGGATGCAAATGGATTGTATATTGAAATGTGGTTTCCATACATAGTTGCTGTTATAGTAAAGAAGAGAGTTTTACAGATATTTTCAATGGATGACAAATGGACTGTATATTGTTTGCAAACTGGATGCAAATGGATTTTATACTGTAATTTTGTTTTTCTGCAGAGTTGCTCTTATAGTAAAGAAGAGAGATTTACAGATATTTTCAATGGATGGTAAACGAATATCAAATTAATGACTGATGAATTTGGAACATTTTCAATGAATTTGGCGACTTAGGCTAGAAAAAAAGTTCCAGAAAATCAATGAATTTGGCGACTTATGCTAGAAAAAAAGTTCCAGAAAATACGAGAATTATGACGATATATTTATTAGTATTTAAGATTAGGACATTCTTCTGTTCCTTGTCAAAGGCATCATATAAAGGAAGGTTCACACATGAGTCGAGCCAAGTTTTATCCTTTGGAATATTAATAGCGCTTCAATTGTTTTGAGTTGTGATATTCTGTTATTTAATTAGAGATTTTATTTCTGCTGAATGATTTCTTATTTGCTGGCAGAGCTCTTGTCATTGGTATTATGCGCTTTCCAAAATATTCATAGAATATAGAATGATGTAAATGGTTATTATCATTAAATTGCGAATTTCTTTATTAATAGTAATGAAATAAATTATCAACAGCAAATTTTTCTTTCAATTTCCTTGTAAATAAAATTATGTTTGCTGTTTCAAATATATGTGAATGGAAAGATGTACATTCCATAAGCATAAGTCGCTTAAAGTTTAATAAACATTCATAACATTGATAAAAAGATGGTATATGTTTGTCACTCGCTTATCTTTAAAGCCCTTTTGCAATTTTGAGTAAAAATGTTCTTTAATAGTAAGAAAAATGTAAAACAGCATTATCATTATTTGAACATGTTAATACGATAATACCTCTAATAGGAAAGAATATTGATACGTTACGAAACATAGTAATAAGTTAATTCCTCTACTAATGTAACATATTAATAAGTTGATTCCTCTGTTTTTTCATTTTCATGGTAAACAAACTTTTGCTTATAAACATATTTATTTTTGGCATTTTTTAATAATATTTTTCAAGTGATTTTGAACATCAAAATACCAAGTAAATGTCTATTAAGAAATTCCTAAATATTTAATCTTTACTACCAAATCTTAATCCCAAAATTTTAGGAACCAAATCTATAGTGCCTATTTTATATCCGTTGTACTAAATATTTTTTGTGGGAAATCTCTTCGAAAAAGTTTTTAGGGATATAATTTTTTTTAAAAAAACTTATTATTAAATATAATAAAAGTTTGAATAAATGATAATGAATCTTTTTAAAAATAAATGAATTAGCGAGGTGAACAGGATATAAGGTAGCGCAAGTAACTTATTTGTGCATTGTACTTTTTTTTTTTGTGCTATCTTGGGGTTAAAAAAGTTTTAAATTCTTTTAAAATTTTTTCAAATAATGGAATGATGTATATAGATTTAAAACTCAATCGCGAACCATCAAAAACTGATTCGCGATTTACTAGTTTAGCGCGATTACTTTGATTAGATAAACTGGACCTAAAGTGAAACGAGTCATTCATTGCGTTCACATATTGCGTTTTTTTGCAGTTTTTATCTGTGATTTGACAAAAGTTTCAAGTTCGCATCAAAATTGTGCAATTTGAGAAATTACACATATAGATTTAAGACGTAATCGCTGCAGATCAGAAACATACTCGCAATCCAGTTGGATATCCTGTTGGTTTCCTGTTTTTGGAAATCCTAGACGGAAACCATTCAAATTTACTCATCCTTTATTTTTCGAACTTTAAAACAAAATACAATTTTTATGAAAGTAACTAATCTTATTCTTGCTTTCATTTTTATTATAATCATGACACATAAGTTTTGTCAACACGAGCTTAAATTAAATACAGAGTAGTTATAATTGAAAGTTCCACTTTGAAGTTGACATAAAAGGAAAACTACTGGACCAAATAACTGAAAGCTCCACTTTGTAATTGACATAAAAGGAAAACTACTGGAGCAGATGTCATCAAGCTTGGCAATAATTTATAGGAAATCATGGGAATTTCTTTTCATCAAAGAAAATGTTCAAAAACTCACCACCAAAGAAGGAATAGTACTGTATGCAATATTGGTAAGCACACTAGGACATAAAGACAACGGTTAAAAATGTATTTAATCATTTCAGAAACGCACTACGAAGCATGTTCAATGTGGCTTCCACCATTTTCTGAAAATAAGTTAAATAAAATATTTACATTCTCAACAGTAATTCAGGTGAAATATTACGTTCAAGTCGGTGTATTGCATCTTTCAGTTACGCCAAATTGATCAGATTATCGCCATAAAACATGTTTTTAAGATAAAATACATTCAAATGCTTTGTAACATTTTAAAATTGATTAAACAAATTTGTAACCGATGTCTTCATGTAGTATTTTACTTAATAATATTGCATATTGCGCTCTTTCTCCTCTGGTTGCGAGTTTTTGAATTTTTTTTCGGCAAAAAAGAAATTCCCATAATTTTCTTTAACTATTACCAAGTTTGATGATATTTGGTCCTGTAGTTTTCCCTTCTATGACTATTTCAAAGTGTAATTTTAACGATAACCATTTTCTATTTTCACCCTTCTATTTTATTTCCTTACAATGTTAAGCCTTTTCAGTTCCCTTCTGTAGTTCGAGTTTCTGAAATAAATCTCATTAAAAATGTCTTTCTAACTTCCTGCTTCTATTAAAACCGACGTAAAATCCATTATTTTACTGGACATGTAAAAAAAAGCAAAATAAAAGGGATATCTTACAGTGATGATACCGGCTTGACATTTAGTTATCTCAAATCTTATTTTATCTTTCTATTTATAAAAGCAGGCAATCTCCAGTGGCCTGTACAAATTTATCTTGCCGGGAACCGGTGCGGGGGTAAATTCTAATTTCTCTAATGCACTATTCATCATCAGGACATTACCTATCTTCATTATGACTCTTATCCCTTCTCCCGAGGAAAGAAAACAAATAAAAAGTGCCAGAAAGGCGAGAAACTGGAAAAAAACACGAACAAAAAGAGTAGTTCGAACAGCAGCTCGACGATGTGGGAGGTTAAAAGTGGCGTCATGCAGAACGAGCCATGCCATTTTCTCCGTCAGCCCTGTTCGGTGTTGCGATCCGTAATTAATAGCTTTTGATGAATTGCCCAGTCTGGTAACTTAAGAAAGTCTGATGGGAAATTGTGTTTTATTTTGGTTCATGTGTTTCTCGTCAATGCATTATTCAGAGGTGCTGTGTTTTTGGAATTCTGCTTCGCTTGACTTTGTTTTATTTATTATTATTATTTTCTTTTTTTTGTGCATAGAACCTGTTCGATATTTTCACAGTAGTGAAAAATTTAGGAAATCATGTATGGGATATCACATTAATGTTTTTTATTTGGTTTTTTCAAAAAAAGAAAAGCAGTTTATTTTTCAAGTCCCCCTTTGTTCCATTGGTGTTAATTACCTCTTCATATTTAAAACTTTCACACTGGTTTTATACAGGGAAGTTTGGATGATTCGAATTTATTTAATTTGAATCTGTTTCTGAATTTCCTGCTAACAGTTTTTAGGACTACCCTCCTTTGGTGAGTAGTTTGTTCATTTATGTTGATAAATTATATTGCAAAAGATTTAGAGAATATTGCAAAAATAGTACTTTTTTTATGCTTTTCTTTTAAAGTAATACATGCATACTAATACATGAAATATGAAATAAAGCAAAGCCTTTTAATTTCTACTCATTTTATAACGATTCAGCAAAATTTTCTAGTCAGTGGTTTTGTTTATGTGATTTAGAAATTATAAAGGAATGTGTCCCCTCTTTCTTGCCTTGAAAGCAAGCCAGTTAAATTGATCAATTATTCTCCAATAAAATTGTTGAAAAGTCATGAAATCCACGAGGCTTAAATTTTATTTTCACATATGAGATTTCTTTATATAGTACTTAACCTGTACTTACGTATTACAGTACACTCCCGAGTGTCTGACCTAATATGGCGGAAAAGTAAGTCAGGTAATAAAAAAGCCGAATAGACCAGAGTTCTATGATCTCATTCATTTCCTCACCAATACCAGAAGTCAGAGCTTTTATTGCCAAACACACAGCTATAAGTATTTTTTTTTCACTTTTTATTGAATACTAAGCCCTCCATTTATGTCAAGCTTCTTATAATGTGAACGCGTCCACGTCCTGGTGAATTATAGAAGCAATTTCCAGTAATGCGTGGAGTTAAAATGGAAGTATCTGTACTAGTTGTTTATATACTATACAATACGTTTCAAGAATTAGAAAGAATTAAAAGGTATAACTGTTCACATTTTAGCATAAAGTTTGCAATTTTCACTGGGATATACTTAAAAATGCATTAATCATAGCCATTGAAAAATTTATGAATACTATACGTACTGTGTAGTTGTAAATAGGAGCAACGGCAAAAATTGAGGCTCGTTACACACCGACGAAACAATGAACAATGAGGAACGCTGCTCTTTTCTTGGTACAACTTGCATTTTGCGCACGAGACGTAGGAGGATCGTAGCAGATGTCTGTTTCCAATGCCTTGACGATGTTGCTAATGCAACCCCTTGACTTCATTTAATTATGAAAAAAATTATTAGGGCCGGATAGTAAGAAAGTTTAATAGTCGTGAACTGGATATTCGGGAGTGTACCCTAACTTAATTTTATGGCATTGATGATCAACAGTTACTAAATAAAGATCTTGTATGTGAAACCAGAATGCAATCTGTAGTGAATAAACTCTTACTTGTGATTAATGAAAGAGTAAAAAAGATATTGAATAAAAATTTTGGGCACATTTTTTTTTTCACGACCGACTGAAACACGTTTGTAGTTGCAAAATGACATATGAAATTTCATATATTTAAGTGACTGCATTTTTCAGTTATTTAGCTTTCCATATATGGGAAATTATAGGCAGGCATATTGTTAAAACACGTTTTGGAATTAATTCCAAATTTGACATGGAAGCACGTTTTCAATGTTAAAATGGTGTACCAAATTTGATCTTTCTAGCTCTTTACGTTTTGTAATTATCATATTTAGACAAAGGAGGGGAAGGGTAAGTGTAGTAAAGCATCTTTTGAATGAATTGTTTCAAAATTTGATAGAAAGGTACAAATTGGGTACAAAGTCTATATGCCAAAAAAAAAAAAAAAAAAAAAAAAGGGAGAAAAAAAAAATACAAAAAAAAAAAAAAAAAAAAAAAACTGTATACAAAAAAATGCTAATGACAAAAAAAAATAATTTTAATATTTGCAGTTGTAGCCTGACGGAAGGGTACAAATAGAAAAAAGCAAAATATTTATTGAGTACTGTTAGCAATAAAGGAGACTTTTTGTACAACATCTACAAAAGCTGTACAAATAATTAGTAGACTTATAACAGTAGATCTGATATGTGATATTGAAACCACTAAGTATTGGAAAAAAATCCTCATAAAGACGTCAATATTTTTGGCGAAGCAATTGAGGGCTCTAAAATGATTAGTTATGAAAATGAGTTTACCCCAGTAAGATTGAAAAGATACAGTGGCTGTTTCTGCAGTGACAACTCCGTATTCCATCTATACAAATGGTTCAAAAATGAATGAGTAAGTTGATGCGTTTTTTTTGAGGGAGAAGATAAAATTGAAGAGTTTTAGTATAGGCTTAAAAATTACTGTTCAGTTTTTCAAGCAGTACAATATGGTAAGGTTTAAAGTAAGGAATATTACTATAAAATGCTTTTGCATTATCATCTATTCACGGACAGTGCATTAATGTCTCTTCAAAAATTAAACCCAAAAAATAATTCAATAGAAGATGTTAAAAGTCTGGCTGATGATATTGTCTTAAAGTTCACCTTGGAATCAAAGATAATAAACTAACTGAACTGGCTGCCAAAGCTGTGTCATTTAAATCTGCAATAAACAATCAGCTTGGAGAACCTGACTGAACAATCAAAACTCGTCTTTGTAAAATTCTCATTGATGAATGGTTATCCAGATGGGAAAATAATGCAAGTTTACTTTCAGTATCTTTTATCAGGTAAAAAGAAATGCATCTATTGACAAATATTTAGCCCAATCATGGACTTTACCCGCATTATTCTAAAAGATTCCGCTTCAGATTTAGATGTGGTAATGATTATGATGACATTCCTCACTACGTTTTCCCTTATTTTATTCTTTACTATTTGAGAAAATTTATTAAATTCCAATAAAATATTTCCTAAATTCTATCCAATAATAAATTAACTTTAGAAACTTAACTATCTTGGATTTTCTATGTGACAATGAAAGCAGGGTTTTCCAAACTGAACTATAATTTATCCCAGTTTGTCAAGCTTTGTTAAAAGTGGTCAGTATATTGTGAGTATAAGAAGAATAAATGCAAAAAGAATTCTAGCCTTTTGTTCTTGATCATGGACTCTACCTCAGAATTTGCCATTGTATATATTTATTTTTTCATTTACTTACTTTTTTTCATTTTTTTTATTTATATTTTTTCTTTTTGCTTTCATTCATTTATTTTATTTTTTCTTTATTTTTATGTTTTTAAAGTTTAAGCTGATTCTTGGAAAATTTTATTATTTACTATTTTATTATATTTTAATGATATTGTTGCTGTGGAATATTAGGTAGGTTCTTTTGCTTGGACTATTTAGACCTTCATCTCTTTTTCTCTTCCTGCCTACTTCTTTTAGTTTCTTTGGCATTTAGTACACAAGCATATGGACGATTTTTTGAATTGCCAGTCCTTTGATTATTAATTAAATTCTATTTTTATTTTAATTATGAGCTTTTAACAGGTATAAAGCTACTATTGAAACATACCTAATCATAATCAGAATACTAAATTTCACCCATCTCACTCAAATTGATTTTGAGTAATAGTATTTATTCACAGATAAATACAATGCCATAAATGTGTATTTCGGAATCAGAGAGGTCAAAATTTCGAGTTCGAATTTTTTGATGATTAAAATATTTCCTTTTTGTATATTTCATATATGAAAAAATATAAATGAAATAAAAAAAGCTTTGAGCTAAGATATAGTCTGATATATATTTTTTCTAATAGGGAAAACAAAAATAACTGACAGAAATTCTCTGCGTGACACCACATGGAGATGGAACTTACAAAGTTGGAAGCAATGCTCTGTAATACATGCTGTTGTTACTTTCTAGGAATTTAAAAGAACGAAAAAATGCATAAAACTGGAATTGTGGGTGAACTGCTATAAAATAAACAGAGGTTGAAAAAGTATCATGGAACTTGTTGTGAATATTAAGGAGGGGTACAAGACATTTAAATTTTTCTTCAGAAAATAAAGTTGCATATTAATTCTTTATATTTTTAATATATGAAAGAGATCAGAGCACGTAATCACAATGGATCCCAAATCAGAGTAGTAATCACAATGGATCCCAAATCAGAGTACGTAATCACAATGGATCCCAAATCACCATGTTCGTCACATAATGATATGAATACATCCATATTCTTTATTATTAACTGAAAATAGAAAAAAAATATTTATTTTTATAAAAGTCTTCAATATATTCGAACTGACTCTTCTTTTTTCAATGGAGAGGCAATCAAAATTTTAATTCTGTTTCAACGAGAATTTTTATTTCTATCAAAATATTTTCCTAAAAGTTTAGTTTATAAAAAAAAATCAAAATATATTCTTTTTTTTGTTTAAACGATTTTTTTAATGTCATTGAAGGTATTTCAGGATTTATTATAGCATTTTTTAATAATTTACTTAGAGATGTGATAATATGAATATCTGATATATTTTCATTGTCGGTATAAGTAAAAAGTATATTTTACATTTTATTCTAATATAGCTGAATTGTTAGACAAACAGTTCTTAGTTTTTAAAATACATTTTTTTTTCTGAATAACTCGATTGTAACTGAATAACTCATTTATAGGATATTAAGAGTAACATTTTGAGTAGAAATACATTTCCATTGTCGATATAATTCAAAATATATGCTATATTTCATTCTCATATAGTTGTACTGTTTGAGAAACTGTCCTTAATTTTATGAAATACAATTTTTTCTGAATCATTCGTTCATTATACTCGTTATAAGGCTGAGAAGAAAAACTTTTACTATCATAGAGTTACAATACCCATACGTTGAGAAATTGTTTTTAAAGGAAATATATATAATATTAAATCTTTGGTAAATCAAATGGAATCTTTTGTATCCCAAATAACATTAAAATCTAGACATTTCACCAAAATTATGATGAAACTCGTAAAACTGTCAGAGAAATTATAAATTTAACCCTTAATGCGACCTTGGGTATCTAGGGATTCACCTTTCAAAAGCATAATGGGCTTGCTCAATACTTTCTTTTTATTATTAGTATATTTATGCTACGTGTATATTGCACTAATTTTTACAGTATATTTCATTTAATTTTATCGTAAGATAAGAGTAACAGTAAGTAGCAGTAACAGCACAACGTTGTCCTTGCATGAACTCCAAGATGAAAAATTAGCTTTGAACTTAAATCTAGCCTTCAACTGATATGGAATGGACATGTCACGCAATGCCAAACATACATAAAAATATATTTAGAAATCATCAAAAAAAATCGAAAACAAGTTTTAGATAAATTTTGAGATAGTCATTTGGCGCTTTATGAAATTGCAAATTTTTCAATGGCGTTTTTACTACCGTAACGTTATTGCCTACACATTTGGCCATTTCGCTAAAATTTGGCTATAAGCTTTTTATTGAAAATGACTATATATCAAAGCTGTTCCAAATTCATTAAAATTATGCAATAGAAAAGCCGCTTTAAAATTTAAAAATATACCAATTACATATTGTAGCCATTTTTTTGGGCATAATGAATTTTGAGTCACTTTTTAAAATCAAATATAAACAAAGAAATGCATCGCATATGCATATCACAGCTCTTGTCATTTGTACATGTGCGGATAAGTGCAACGTACAGATATTGCTGTTTAAACGCACATGCAAATTGTAGTAGGAAATTAAACTCATTATTATAAAATTCCTTTTTATAATTTTAATAAGTCTTCAATATACTAAAACTTTTCTTAGTAAATACCTTACAAAATGGTACAAATAACTTCAATAAAATTAAGTATTTTTCGAGTTTTTCATTTTCAAGAATACAGTCGCTTTCTGGAGGCTTTGTTTTATACTTCTTCTTCTTATATACAGCCGAACACTGCACCACCAATGAACGTAGCAACATCGACTGGATTTTTTATAGTCAACTGTTGTCTTAAGTATTGTCCAACTTTACATTGACCGATCTATCAAATTAACACTCTCTTCGAGGTAGTTAATTACTGTCCTTCTTCCTCACCTTCACATTCTTAAACAGTTGAAAAAAAAAAACGGACAATCCTTGACATCATGTCCTTCAGGGTTTTGAGATTACCTGGTATAATCAGTACTGAACTTAAATCATTATTTTCAGTCTTCAGGGTTTTCCTTTACTCTGAAATTTCATTACATTCCATTAAATAGTGGTAAACAGTATCAACTTCTCTACAAATGCATTTATTTTCCTGAGTTCTTTTAAATCTTTAGAGATATGCAGGAAATCTCCTATGTCAAGATATAATTTGGATTATCAGTGAATGGTACCTTGTTATTTTTATTTCTGGATTAGAAATAAAGTCGAAAGTTACTCTTCCTTTTTTTTGGACATATACCATCTGTCAAACCACTGTAGTTTTATCTCTTCTTTCATTTCCCCTTTTAAGACACCTGTTGTATATCAATACTCTCTTTCTGTGTCGCCAACTTTGAATATTGATCCACCTTTTCATTACCATATATCCCAATATAGACCTTAACTAAATTCAGCTCTATCGACTTATTAACTTTAACACTTTTTATCTTTCCTTTTATCGTCCATATTTCCTTGTTACAATTGTGAGATGACTGTATGGCTTGTAGGACTGACAGAGAATCTGAAAAAATTGAGCACTTCTGTCCGTCCTCCACCATTTCATAATATTCAATGACCATCTTTAAAGCGTGTACTTCTACCTGAATACTTGTCGTATGGTTCGATAATCTCACTAGACTTTTATATATCTCTTTCCCATAGTTCTCCTATCACTACATACTACTATTGCAGCTCCTACTTTATTTTCATCTTTTGAATCATCAGTAAAAATTTCTAGGATTCCATATTCAGGCTTTTAATTTGAAAACCATGAATGAACTATTCGGTAAGGTGATGTTCGAACTTATCAAAATTTCATTTTACACTATGCATAGATAAAATGCATTGAAAAGTCTCAGATAACTTTCGTCTAATGTTTAAAAATGCACACAGGACCTTTAACAATAATAGACTACTAATATATGAAAACGTTATAAGATATTGCTTGTATTTTCTATGGTAAATTTGCTCAATAGAGTGATTATGTATAATTTTCAATGATTATTCATGATCACCACTAAACTTATTTGTAATTATGAATAATCCCCAATAACTACTAATCATCTGCAGTGGCGAATGTGAGTATCGACAATAAGTTTAATGGTGATGATGAACAATAGTTAATTAGTGGTGATTATGAATAATCGCCAGAATTATACAAAGTCATTGTATTTATCATCAGTGCTTTTGGATGACTATATTGTTCAGACCAACACATATAGTATAAGAAAAGAGAACGGCATAAATGATATTGTAATGATAAGAAGTCTTTGAAAATAGAAGATAAATTAAGCACTTTGAAAAAAGTTTATTTGAAAATCAGTGAAAAAAAATCTCTTCGATTTCTCATTAAGTAAAGAGTTTTTAAACTGTTCTAAAATTTTTAAAAAATTTGTTTCTGAAGATTTTTTTATAATGGTTTAAAGAGTATTTAGGAAAAAAGAGCATATCGAAAATACTGATAATAAGAGTAAGTACTGTGAAAAAATAAACTACATGAAAAAGGATTGTAACAGAAAAAAAAGTAACTCCAATAAGCCAAAATTTCCCATCCAAGACTTCCAATTAATCTAAGAATCTTTAGGATATATGATATGATTTGAATTCCAAGTTCGGAATATTGTGAAAATAAAAGCACAATTTTAAGAACTTTTTCTAATAGTATCCATATTTATTAATATAGTAAAATTTCTTATGAATTTAGCTTTTAAATGATTGAGAAATAATAATCAGAGACGATTCTTTTAAATAAAATAATGGTAGCAATGATCAGAAAAGAAAAAGTAAAAGGAACTGTGACTTAAAAAGGTCAAATTGAATATGGGATATGCATTCATATAAAAATTATTTCTTTAATTCAGATTAAAGAAGGGAAATAGATACGTAGTACTAATGATAGCGTCGTATTTTGAGTACCAAGATCTTTATCTGGATCACAATGGATAATTTTCATATTATGGAAACAAGTACTGAGATTATAAATAGGATACATGTATTTTTAATATGGCATTAGTATCATTGCTTACCTGCAAAGAAGCAAGGAAAGTTTGGCAACAACCTTTTTAAAAATTCAGTGCGTAACCTCTGATTAAATATTTCAAATCTATATAAATAAAAATGAATGTTTGTCTGTATGTCTCTTATGACTTCCTCAACTGCTCATCTGATTGCGATGAAACTTGGTCAACATTGTTTACACCTACAGTATGGATATAGACATAGTACAATTATCTAATTTTTTTAAAAAAATCCGAATCTTAATCGCATTTATTTACCAAGGATCAATCACCAAATAGCTCGCCGAGGATGAAATATATTCCGTAGAAATGCTAAATCCAAATTAAAGGTTAATATTTTCTAGTTATAATTCGTAAATGTCATGCAAGTCATTCTCAGAGGTAACAACTTTATTACAGGTTATACGAGAAGGTTTTGGGAGATCAACTTTGGGGGTTTGAAATTTTAATTAAATGTTAGTGTTCTTCTTAGTAACCACCAAAATTATATTAGTATAAATAATTTTGCGCCATCTTAATTTTCAATAATTATCTTTTCAACTATATTGACGATTTATGGTATATTTTCTATGTTTAATGAATTTTGAAAGAAATTATTTTTATCACATTTACTAAAAGTAAATTTGAGAATTCAGAATAAAAATTAAACGAATCACGAGATGCAATAAACAGTTTCTTTCATTACCCTTCTGAAATAGCACAAAGTTTCACAATTCTAAAAGAATATGCAAATCTAATGTATAAAAATGAATATTTGTTTGTTCTTATTTTATATACTGTCGTACTCTTCATCCTATATCTATAAAACATTGCCAAATTATTGATTGATTGCACTTAATATATTTTTTTCGGTGGCAGCAATGCTATGGGTACCAGCTAGTAATATATATATTTTTAAATTTAGGAAACATATGGAATTTTCTACCAAGCAAGCAACAATTGCCGGATGCTACCTTACATAATTTCATTTCAAAAAAATCTGCAGCAAAATAACATCGATTATCTTTGAACATTTATGGTAAACCTGACCTATCGGTTTTAATTCCTAAATGTGATTTTGGAAACTAAAAAATGATTTGAATGCACATGAAAAAGAGTTAGTAATCAGCAAAAGAAAAAAAATCAGCAGGTGGACTTGGAAGCATCACATGGTGAAACCATAAATGTGAAATGCTACAATTAAGAATTCATCAATTTGAAAGAAGTATTCACAAAGTAATATATGGTGATTTTCCAATACAATAATGTTCTCCCCCATGTTATCAAACTAATTAAAACTATTTAGAGTCACTTAGCTAATATGTGTTGCTTCACCTTCTGTATTCTCTAAATGCTGCTCCCACAAACTATTATTTGCTTCACCCCTAGCAGTGCCCTTTCAGGAGACGGGTTCCGTCCCCAAACATATGTTAAAAATTGGCTTGATAAATGGATTACATTCAAATAACTCGACTCTTTTTCTTTATAAAATTTCATTTGTTATCGGAAAAGTGGGAAAGCATTGTAATTTTTCAGAGGAAATGTTTTGAATAAATGGATCTTTAATTCTAATAACTAACATGTTAAACTTTTTTAACTTAAAAAAAGATGATAATGATATTTATACACCTAATATATTAAGCATTTTTCTTTTAGAAAAAGGTTGAAAGCTTTAAGTTAAATTTTTTTGGTTATGCTGGAAATGTGGTTAATATAAGCTCTGGCAGTGGTATCATATGATAACTTGACGCAGTCATGGGAAATACATTCCAATAGCTCTTTCAATTATTAAATACAAATCAATTCTATTTCGACATTTATTATCAAAATTTGATAGAAAAAGACATATTGCTGAAAAATCATGAAACGGCCAAAATCTTGCAAAAAATTCTTGTCATAAAATGTTTTGCGATATTGTAAAAAATAATGAGAAACGCATAAAACATAACTCTGAAATAATCATCAATAACAGAAAGACACCAAATTCAATTCTTACAGTGATTGAAGGAAAAGAGAAAATATTAACCTACGTTCATGCTCACATTTTTCACAAATTTCAAGAGCAAGTTCTTTGTTTCCAAAGTTATATTATGCATCAATCTTGCAGTTTTTTGGACAGTTTAACTTTACACATTTTAAGTCCTAAGTCACAGTCTATTACAATTTATATAACCGATTTTGATAAACTGGCAGAAATAACTGAATTTTCAAAATTATTTGAGATCCTAAAGGCTTTATTTTGATTCGTATATTATTTTTTTTTATTATAAATAAATTTTGTAGTAGTTACATCTTCTCTTTTGGATACTATATGGCGATGCCTGATTAGGCCATCTTAGTGTTTGTGTTTTCTCTGTGTGTGAATGTGATTATTAAAGAAATGTTAATGAAATTATATATCCTGTTTCTTACAGCGCAGATCATAAAATAACCTACATTTAACCGCAATTTTTTAAATTCAATTGTGCATGGAATTCAGCAATTTTTAAATTATAAATATTTTTGAAATTTCGATTTTTAACTTTATCTAATTATTCGTAACTTTATTTATAACCCGATATATAAAAGAGTGATGTTTTAATAAAATATTACTTAGAGGCTTGTTTCACATATGACTTAGGGTACATATTTTGAATTAAATAAATTAAAAATTTATAACAAGGGTTTGTACAGTTCCTGTAGAATTTCGGTTGTTTATTTCAGTTATAGAAAAAATAATAAATTCAGCAGTATAAAATGATTAATTAACATAAAGATGTCACTTCAACCACATGATATTACCCCAGTGGACTAAAATATATACTAAGAGCATAAATTTCCCTTAAGAGTCAGCAACAAGAAGTATCAAATAGATTTTGTTGAATGTATTGTAAATTAATATTTCATAAATATTAATCTTAAGAATTTGTTAACAATTGAAAAACCTTCTAAGATTAAAGTATATTTTAATAACTTTATGACTAATGAATTACTATGTTTAAAATTATTCATGTCATTGAATGAGAAATTAAAATCCTGAATATAGATGCATAATGTTTAGAAGCATCACAGTATTTTGAAATTTTAAATGAATAAAAGAATCATACAATTTAAGTTTGTATATAAATGATATTCAACAATATTAATTATTAAGATGAATTATTATTTTACCATTTAACAACTATAATTTGATCGCCACACAGAAATGAAAAATACTTCAAATCTCTAAATAATAGACAAAAAGACTATGTTGAGGAATTTATTCTTGTGACAGTGAAATAAAGTAAAGAAGCAAAAACTCAGTGAAGAATAATCCTTATCATTTTAAAAAAGTCCTATACGAATAATTTTCACCTTATATTTTAAAAACTCCTTTGTCAAAGAGAATCGACGAATTTTGAAACATTTTTGAAAAACTTTTACAGTCTATTTGTCAAAGAATATCTTGTAGTAAATGGAATCCCTATGAAAGCTCAATGCAAAAAAGATATATTATAAATATAGGGACTTATTTCATTATGTGAGAAAATATCTTTAAAAAGACTATTTTAAACCATTTTTTTGGTACTTTCGCTTTTATTCTCATAGTTTTCTTATTCTTTTGACTCTATTACAAAATAAAATTTTTCAGGCATTATATTAAATTCTGATATGTATATTTTTTTCTCTTTCTCTGATTATTTTCTCTTTCTGTGACGAACATTTGATTTGGTTTACACTCATTTTTCTTTATATCAATAGAAATAAGAATTCATTTAATTCAAACTAATAACTAATATAAGACTAGCAACTAATATAAGACTAATAACTAATATAAGACTAATAACTAATATTGAAAAGTTTCAAAAGATGAAATGATGAAAAGATGAAAAAGATGAAAGACAAGTCTCGTGATTGTTTCAAACCGATTTAAACTGGTGAATGACTTATATTAATTAAGACAATTGGTCTTTAATAATGTTTTCACATAATTACTTGAAATTGGTGCCTGTACATTTCGGTTTACATTGATATTATTTTTTTATTATAAATTACTTAGAATCTGAGGAATAATGTCTGACGCTTTCTATTTCAATGTTCATACATTTAATTGTACTTTCTTTATTATTTCAGAAAACAGGAACATATTTTGAAGAAATTTGCATTAATTAAAATTGAAAAGCAAAATTTTAGGCCTGAATTTTTAACTTAGAGCAACTGATAAATTAAAAAAAATGAAGATTTCAATTGATTTTTTTAAAATTTTAAGCAAATCACAAAACTTATTTAATTGTTTTTAATCAAATTATTGATTATTTTATTCATTAAAAACAATCGAATGGATGTCTACATTGAAATGTATGCTAATAAATCTATAAAAGCTTATAGGAGCTGAGTTTAAATCTATAAAATTTATAAACTAGATAAAAAAAACAACTAATAGAAGATAATTGTTTCTGATTCAGTTGGAAGCACAAGGAAAACATAAAATTATAATTTTAAGTGATTTTCATTTACTGCATTAAAATGTGATATTTTATAATTAATACAGAATGTTGAGATGTTGATATTGCCTCCCGAGTTGAAACATTTCTCTTTTTCAGGGGACCAAGCAGACTGAAATAGTAGGATGAAATGTCCAGGCTTTAAGGCAGATGGTAGAGCTGCTCCAACTTGAATTTGGCCAGTTCCGCGTGTGTGGCCCTAGAGACATGTGGATGCGCATTATCATGAAACAGAACAACACCCTACATGAATAGGCCAAATATTCTTCTTTTGATGGACCTGCATAAGATTCGAAGTTTTTCACAATATCCATTGGGTTTATTGGTTCTGAAAAAAATTTGAAAGGGAAGCGCTTCAACTCAGACAATGAACTCAAGGACGCTGTGAAGGACTGGGTCTCATCATGGTCACAAGAATGCTTGGAATAAAGAATCCTTCAACTCGTTGAGAAATGGGATCGTTGTGATCAGGCTTATGGCGTATACTTTGAATAAAGTCTCCATTTATATCCACAGTATGGGTTTGAGCCTTTTCATTTGAATATCCTTGTACACAGACTAAACTTAGTGGCAAAATTATTATGACCACCCTCTCAATGCAGTGTTAGACCACCTTTGCCCATAATACTGCTCGATTTGTTCTTGGCATAGATTCCGTGAGATGTTGATAGGTGGTAAGAGTTCCCGCTTCACTAAGAGTCCCCGCTATTGGACGTACTGTTGCTCTTCTGTTGGAGTGAACAACTATAGCATGTTTCCTTTCAACACAAGTATTCAGTAGCTTGTTAATTGCTGCTGCTTTCGAACACTTCATAAGAGCATCTGCTTTGCTAATACTGATACCGATGCTGGAAAGCCTATAATCATCCCGCGATCAGACTCAGTTAAGTTACGTTTTTTGCCCATAACTCCGCACGTAACACATTGTAATTGAGGGTTCACTTACCTTGCATTCCCTTTTTGTAGCTATCTTAGCCTCTAATAGCATGTCTGTGACTTAAAATCTCATCTTGCAAAAATCTGATAGCGGTCTTAATAATTTGGCCTCTAAGTGTATATATTTCCAGTGATATGTGCATTCAATTTTTGGATTAATACTATCCGTATAATGATCTCCTGATTTAAAAAACTGGTGTTTAGTCTCCTATTTTGGAAATTTTTAATTTATTCTTCAATGATTAATTTTAGGGTTTTCTGTATTCTCTTTTAGCAAATTTGTGAAATTGTACGTGCTCATATTTATTTATTATGAGTGCATCTTATTCCTGTTTGTATGCGATATTATTTAACTAGATGCTTGCCATTTTATAAATACTGCAATAACAAATTATTAATTGAAATTATAATATTGATCTGTTATACCTGATAGAGTTAATATTTATATTTATTTTTATCTTTATATATTTTTTATTTGAAATTATTTGTACGTTTGACAATTTTTTTTTATTTGGTAAATACATTAGTTATCTTAGCTGAGGAGACATCTTTGTCAATAAGCAAATTATTAAACTATCGGAACAAAGATCTCAGAGTGAACTCCACTGCTTTCTTTCGACTTGGCTATTGCTGTCGATTACTCGTTTTAGCTCAGCATAACTGATTAACTCTTGTTTCTCAGTCTCTGGATTTATAATCTTAATGACTGAACATTGAGTGATCGAGAAGGATATCATATCTTTGCTTCTAATTGAACTATCGTATAAGTGTTAGTAGTTCAATTTTTATCATCAAAGTCGTCGAATTCATCGTTTGGTAGACAAACAATTATCCATCCCTGGGATCATCGATAAGGGATCTATTCACTTTGATTTTTTATTAGATCTATATATAAAACTTTCTTCCTTATCATAAAACTAACAGCACAGGGAAACACAATGCAAATTCGCAACATTAGTGTAGAGTTAGCATACCATATTTTTAATTATTTGATAACATTTTATGAGACAGTCATGCTAATTTCTATCAACTAAGAAAATTGGCCAAAAATATCCAATAATACATTATAAAAGTTGATGCGTACAATATTGCGAAGAGTTCGTTTAACACTTCGCATACGATGACGTGTCTGAGACGCGCATCGAATTATTGAATTTTTAATTTTTAATCTGTAATTAAGTGAAAAGTATGATATAATTTAAAATGAGAAAAAGTCCCTTAAAACGTATTATTATTAAAGGAATTAAAATAATAGTAAATATTCCAATTCGGAAGCTTTAAATTCGTCATTTAATTAGGAAGTTAAGTAAATTCTTATGTCAAGTAGTTAATATAACGTATTCTAATGCAAATATTCAGGAATGAAACGAAGACACACTTGCCTAAGACAACTTTTTCTTTACATTAAATCACATATTCTTTAATCACTAGAATCTTTGTGTCAAGGTGCTTTAAACTTGAAGTTGTAATTAAACTTAAATAACTCTTGTATAAAAATCATTTTTAAGAAAAGCTGATTTAAGTAAATTAGTTATCTTTTTTAAAAATCAAATCATGAAATTAATTATGTTAAAGTTGTGATGTCAATAAACTTTAATATAGTGACTGAACTTATCTAACCTTTAGTAAGTTAAAAGCATTAATTGCTACAAAGAAACTAAATAAGATAGAAGCACTATCAACAGCAAAAGAGAAAACAAAATGCAAGCTTCAAATCACAAATAAAAAAAAAGGAAAAGTACTTAACGTTTTGCAACTAATGATGATTTTATGTTTTAGCTGTTAGAACAGCGTTAGGGAGAACGAATTTTTTAAAAATATGAAACACAATAAAAATTACCTGCAATATTTATTAAGCATGAATATAACACAAATTTCAATAATTGCAAATTACTTCTTTTTTATTAAGTATATATTCAAGCTAATTAATTACAATTAATATTATATGAATGCACAAATAAATATATCTGGAAATGTTTTTTTTTTAAAAAACATAGCAATGATCTAAATCATCATTATACAAAAAATATATCATATACCAAATATAATTCTGAGATATAAATTATCATAATGCGTACAAAAACAAACAACATAATTTCATAAAAACAAACTACAAATCTATACGAAAATTACTTAAATCTTTGATGAAAAATATGTTCTGATATACATAACAATCTTTCAGCCATTAAAAGTAACATTTGATGCTAATGGTCATTACACTAATGACATTTGTTTAATTTATTAGAAGTTACTAGTTAAATCGTGCAAATGAATAGCATTAAGAAATGGTTACATATACTTTAACCTTTAATCTAAAGCGAAATGTTTGCCTTCAATGACCAAATGTTTGCTAGCCCACACACACACATATATTAATTAGTATTAATTTAGTAATAACAATTAACTTTGATAAATTAATTTTATCATGTTAAATGAAAGGATTAATTTAAATTATACTTGCATCATAAACATAGAGCATTCTGATTGGTTATGCGTGTACTTAGAATTGCAAATTACTTGGTATAATCAGTCGAGTAATTGAGGAAGGGGCCTATATCAAGACTTTATTTTTAGATTTACCACAAAGTTAAAAGTGGATGTGAGGATAAATTTCAGGGATATAAATTTTCATACGAAGTGCTGGCAAATGCTTAAAATTGTCTGAAAGGCATTATCATTGTTTATTTTTTATTTTTTACCATAGAGAACAGCCAATGAAGTCGTTTTTTTTGTTTCTTTCAAAAATGGAGAATGATGGGTGAAGACGACCATTGAAGATTAATTTACGAGTTATTAGCTCTCGTATGAGACATAATTGGGTGAAATCCAAACATGAGCTGTTGTTTCATTTTAAGTCTTCTTAATGCACGAATCTTTCCCCTTGGGGCACCTCGAAAAGACTATGAGGTGGTTCCGGTATGGTGGTTGGATATCAACATCCGGGAATGTACATAGGTAGGAGGGAGATTTCGCTTCATCCATCGATGACGGAACGTACTTCCTTCGGGAAGTGTTAGGCCCTTAGGAGTCAATCACAATTCCAGCCAATATTGCTGTTGTGATAGTCCGCTTATTCAATTTTCTTTATCCGCGAGCCTTCGTGCGGTTGGAGAGTCAATGATATGACTTATTGTACTTATCGAGTTCTCCCAGGGAAAAACAGGCAGGGCAATTTTAAAATGCTTTCACTGAAACTGTAACTATTTAAGATCCAGTCTATTGTTTTTTCTCTTCATTCCTGTGCCTATGCCATATAACAGCAAAAGCATTTAGAATTCCATTCCTTTTTCCTGATGATATGCTCACAATGGTTAGATCGGCAATAATTTTTTAATACAGTGAAATCTTGCTCAACGAGAAGAATTCATTTCTGAATTATACTTGTTAGAAAACCACAAGTAAACATTTAACCATGTGCTAATCTATGTAACAAAGTACACATACGTTTGCTGCTTAATTTCTGATGTTATATTTTCTATAAGGCATTTTTTTCGTCTAAAAACAAAATAAAAGTGTATTGGATGTGAAATAAAAACATTTCTCGCTTTTTTTTCTTCACAAATACATACCCCCCCCCCTGTGAAGCTAACACGCCTCCTTATAGGACATACGCTTTGTACTCACAATCATTTGCTATTTGGCGAAAGGGCATCAATGTGCCAGACATGATCTAAGTATTGTGCTCATTTTAATTGAATGCCCTATGTACCATTTCTATCGTGTCAACATTTTCAATAAATCATCCGTAAGTCTAATTAACTTGGTGGGTGGTAACTAACTTGGTAACTAATTAATCTTTTTACTTGCATGTTTTTCAACCTTTTAATCTATTTTAGAGCTTCATTTTGGAATTGTATCATTAACACGCAATTTTAATTGTTTCAATTTTTTTTTTCAGCGATTGAGAAATTTTAAAATTTTATTGGCTGATTTTAACACCTGTTGTATTTCTTGCAATTTCCTAAATTCTTAATAATTTATAATTCATTAGCTGGGTTCATATTAATTTAGTCTTAATTTAAACCATATGACTGGCGCAGTATGGCCACGAAGGGCTCTTGTGCCAATAAACCTTACTTACCTACCTACCCATGGATCATGGATACGTTAAGAAATTTTTAACCATAAATGTTTTTGTGAATTACTTACACAACTGTTTTTTTTCTAGTGCATTTGAAAATGCAGTAATAAGCTATCCGATGATGCAAAAGAAATCTAATCTATAATTTAAACCAAGTTATTTAAATCAGTTATCAATGTATAGATTAAATTTCAACCTTATATCATAATTATTATAATAATACTAATAAATATGAATGATTCTAATGCAAATTGAAAATATTATAAAACTAATTAGATAAAATTTAGGTAATAATAAAGATTTAAAAAATCTTAATTAATATTTATATACAAGAAAAGCAAATAAATTTCCAAAAAATTATAAGTTAAACAAGTAATATAATTAAAAAAATTCTATTCCAACTTATTTTTTAAATGTATTAAAATATTTTAGTTATTTTTTATTAAATAGTTATCAAAAATGAGTAAGTATAAAAAAATATTGATTTCCGCAAGAACTGAAGTTGCATTCCTCACCTTCACATGAAAAATATTAAAATCCTTTTTTCACCTGGTCACGGGATTCAGCTTTTGCCTGTTAATTTCAATTTTCATTACAAATTGCTAAAAACTATTTAAATTATTAAAAAATAATTAAATTTCATTAATTAATTATTATTTAAAAAAACTGTATTAACATAAAGTGTCATCCACTAGAAGTTTTACAAACTGAATTTGAACTTGAGTGGATGAATAAAAAGTGTTTCGTTAACGATTGAAGCTTTGAACAAAATATACACTTCGTAAAAAAGTAGAAGGACAATGTATTTTTTTAAAAGGAATTTTTATTTTTAATGCAATTATTTTTTTTAATCATTCACCGAAAAAAGTATTAATATCATTACCATGATACCAAAAATAAATCATAAATGATTATAACAATTCTTTCTTTCATTTGAAATCGGGCAAAAAAGCAGAAGGGTAGTTATAAAAAGAACAAGCAGTTTCATTAAAGAATACTCTTTCCATTAGCTTTTATGACTTCGAATATTCTGTTTTGAAGTGAATTATAGAAAGATTGGATTTCTGTTTTGATAAAAACTGTTCTATGAGGTACTTAATGCTTCTCAAAGTTCAGAGAGCAATCAAAACTGCTTCTCCCCAGTATATATTCGACGAGCAAGAATCGACATGATATTTTCTACAATATTCAGATCAGGACTTTTAACTGACCATAGTAAAATCTGTAAATTTTTTTGCAGTGAATAAATGTTTATCTCCATTGGCAATGCGAATGGAGATAATCGATCGAATGGAGAATGCGATCTTCATTGGCAATGTTCTTCTCCCAATTCGGAGAAATAAGCAAGAAGCTAAGAATTCAGAACATTAATGTTGTCTGTATACTTCTGCCTACAATCGAGAAAGACAATATTTGTTCTTTCTCCATAACCAACTTCTAGCAAGACCATGAAACTTTCTCCTCCCGTTTATCTAGTTGAATAACATTGCTCAGCATTCTTCAGACAAAGCCAGTAGCATAGATAACCGTCTGGACTTTCAAAATTAAGCTCTTTTTTTCATTTGAAAATATAATAAAAGTTCATTCTATGGTCCATGACATGCTTTCCTTAGCCCAAGAGAAATTATTAATAACTAGCCGCCTTTGACAACCAACTGGTTCGCCGATCTTACTGCTGTTTAAAATTATCAGTTAAATACTTTATGTAACGTCATTGTCAATTAAATACTTTATGTGGGTGTCATTATCAGTTAAGTACTTTATATAACTTATATTTTAATAGGTACTTCATCAAAATATTTTTAAGGTTCAAATTTTGAAAGTCATACAACCCACTGACGCAATTATAAAGGCCTTAAGCCCGTAACGTACTATATATCTCTCTAATTATCTGTCAGATCTCGCAAACTTTCAACTTTAAATTAAAGTGAAAATGATAATGCTTGGCAATTATATTACAATTTAATATAATTTTTTTTATCGAAGCCAAGTCGTCTTTTTTTTCAATATAAGTAAAAAAGAATCATCATGTGTACTACTGAATAATTACACTAATTTATGTAATATTTCAAGAATTATTCAAAAAAAATTATTTAGATTCATCATAAAGTACAGGTTTTAGTTTTTCTTTCAAAAAGATTTAAATGATGCGTATAATAATATTTTTTAGTCTATAAAAATAATTAAAAAATTACGAAGTCTAAATTTTATACATCTTTTAGTTATAAGGAAACATATTCTACGAAATATTCTTGGCATTTTAATTTTCAAATAAATGAATGAAAATTTCTATCTTCTGCTATCAAATTTGATCAACTCATGAAGTTTTGAAGAGAAATGTTTGGAAAATCCAACATTTGTATTCTTAGGCCAGTCAGTCTTGAAAAAATCCTGGACGTTGATTGGAGTATTATCTTTGGAAGTGACGATGAAGGGCTTTAAAATTACCGTTTTTTATTTAAGAGTGATCTTGAAATATTCATAATTCCATGAGTTTTAGAGACTGAGTTGATTAAAGTTTATCCATTTTTATTTAAAAGCTAAACATTCTTCATTCTTTGAAGCATTTATAGACTCATATTACGTACTATGTAGTTATTTACTTCATTTAGACCCTTTTTACAGATGCATTTCTATAAAAGTTTTACAAATTAGCCTTTTGATCTTAAATTTAATATATGTATATATATATATATATTGAACAATGTTTGTCTTATATAAAGCTGATTTATTTAATTAATAATATACAAGTTACAAAAAGTTTTCTTTGCAATTTCTTTTCAGAAAAAAGACATATTTCATATTTATTTTATTTTATGCGGACATGCGCCGAATATTACATTTTTATATATTTAATTTGTAATAATTATGTATTTTTTGAGTTTTTGTCAATCGATGACAACATATTGATAAAAGATAATTTTTCCCCTTTCACTCGTAATGTGCAAATTAAATGTTATTGTTTTGTCTGTTGTTATTGTTGAAAAATATATTTAAAATGTTTCTTTAAAGATTTGTTAAAAATTGGAGCTTAAGTTATTTGTTAAAATACTGATACCACCCAAAAGCTAATTTTTTAATCTTTAATTTGATGTAAAAATCATCTTTGTGCGATAATAGGTAAGGAAGTTATAGTGGAAAAACGTCGAAATTTCGCTTAATTTTTAATTAATTCATGTTCAGATAAAAAATTCGAAAAAAATTGCTCCGAGGTGCATATTCCCGCCCCCCCCAAAGTATGCATATGCCAAATTTGGTAGTTGTAGGTCCAATGGTCTGGCCTGTAGAGCGACAACTCTCTCTCTCTCTCTCTCTCTCTCTCTATATATATATATATATAGGGAGAATGTGAACTAATAGTAGATAGTGAAAAAGAAAACCGAACTAATATTTCATGGGAAAAAGAAATTCATTTCTCAAAAGAATATAAGGCAGAAAAAGAAATTATGTCAAACATCTGAATTTTAATGGAATTCTTCTTAACATTATGATTAAACACTTTAATGATGGATTTCAATCCGAATTGGAGAGGATAGCATATTATTTAACTTCTGAGCATACAATGATTCCTTTAACCCTTAACTAAGGACGTGCGGTGTCTGAGACTGCTAGCGATGGACTTTCAATCACTCCTATTAATTTTTTAGCTCAATTGAATGCTTTGACACAGTAGATTTCCGTTTGGTGACCTTCAATACACATGCACTTTTTCGACCGGTTTTAAAGGATACTTTTAAATATAATTCCCGTCTTTGCACGAGCTATTAGCAGTCTTTCAGACCGCTCCTCCCTGTTAGCGATCCTGTAATAAACAAGGCTTACAGAGGACACTACAAGTTAGGTCTCTCGAAATATCATTCAATTTTCTGATTCTGTTATGAAGCAGTGCTCCGGACATTTTTAAATGAAGCAGAAAGTCATTTTAGTGTTAAGGAAAATTGTACATTGAATTCACATTCAACTGAGTCTGATATGTATGTCCAAACATAATTAATTTTTCTTGTATTAATATATTTTGAAAATAAAATAAAATACATTAATACACCAACAGAAATAATACAAAATTTAACGGTTGATTTTCATACTAGTTTTTGACTTGTATGTTTCAAATGGCCGAGAAAACCGCGCTATGAAAGTCACAGAAGCCAATTAAATAAAAGAGCAAATTTTACACATTGGTAATTTTTTTATTTTTCAAATAATTGTTGATTTTTACATTATATTGCTTTCTATACACTTTTAAATACAAGGAAAATAAATATGATTTAAAAGATATAAAGCAATATGTTTTTTCACGAATATTATGTTTTAACATGTAATTTGAGAAGAAAATATATGTTCAAACGCATTTATTTTTTAATGCTAATATATTATGAAAAATTTCTAAAACAAATGTATATATCAAGAAAAATATTTGCAAAATATATTGAAAATTTTTCATACTAGTATATTCATGAGAAAAATTAATTGGAATATTAATTAAATGTGGTCTTGTAGACCACACCTTCCCAATTAAGGCCTAAAATTTCTCCTCTCGAGATAAGGGTTAATCTTTACTTTCATTTCATAAATTTTCTGTAAAATAATAATTTACAGATACTATTTAACTCTCTTCTACATTCTTTACTGACTATTTTTATAATAAATTATGCCGGTTAACTGAAAGACTTTGCGTCAGCACTGAATTTATCTTGATATATGTAATATAAACTCTTAACTATAAGTCAAACATTGAAACCTGGTCCTTTTCATAATGTGTGTGGAGCATCCACTTACGTAGTTGGGAAATTTTTTAAAAAAAAATTCACTGAAACCTTTTCCATTCACCATGAAAGATGAAACTACTTTCATGCAGTCACGTGGTTAACCCATTAATCTTCAGGAGACAGCCCCCTCTTCTTTCCCGGCCTTTTTTTACTTCAAAATTCAGCTCTGTGAGAGTGAAAAAAATAGGCGTTTGCCTTTCAATTTCTACTCGCATTCTATTCTTTTCTGAATTACCTAGAAAATTACTTAGAAAAGTTTTCTTTTTGATTTTCAAATTCTACAAACTCAGAGGCAGGCCTTTCGTAATAAAATTGCGGAGTATAAGCTTGCAACTCGGCTTTATCGGGACTTCCAATTTTGTAATGAAAAGATGAGCTTAGCAGCTTCTTCCCTGAAAAAGCGAATTTTGTTTTTAGCTGTGGAGGTGTGAAGATGAATAGTTCGAGCTTTAATGTGCTGAATTTTCTTGCACTTTTTTAACACTTTGTTGCTCTGATTTTTTTCTGAAGTTTTTCTTTCAAGTACTTTGTTCTTTTTGAAACCGAAGGAGAAAGCATTATACAATAGGAATGTATGAAAAACAAATATAATTTAACAAAAATTAATTCGTGCTTATTGAAAAAATTAATACACAGTTAAATGCATCAAACCTTACAATTGACAATTCCGATTTTAAAACATTAAGCAAAAGTCGAGAAGTTACTATTTAACTGTGAATGAATTTTGATTTAATGCGATAAAATATACAAAGAATTAAAGGTGCATAATTGCTTAAAATGTTTTGGCCAGCAATAGAAATCTGTTTTTTTTTCTGCTGAACACAATTGAACGGTTTGTTGCAAATATAATAGGGTATAGCTCCAATTAGAGGAACTTGGAGTTACATGTACTATCCTGTTGTAAAATAAAAACTCCGCTTGGTGCCAGGAAGATGTATTTCCAAACATTAGTTCTCATGCTAACTCAAGTAATGGAGCTATTTGTCTGATTAGTTTGATTCAATATAGAGGAACTCCTTGTGCTACTGCCGGTTTTCTGTGAACTTGAATAATTGGAGCTTCCTTCTTTTCGCAGCAAACCCTTTAATTGCATATGTTTAAAGATTTCAGTAAATAGTTATGCAAACTCATGGAACAACAGCAAAACATTTTGAGTGTCTTTTTACTTTCTTATTTCCGAACTATTGAGGAAGTATTATTCGACAAAAATTCGAATATGTCCCCTGAGTTTCGAAAATAATAATTTTGGTCCCTGTCAGCCATCTATCTGAGAAGACGAATACCACAAAACAATTTGAACTATACAAATGGAATTTGTTACATGGACTTAAGATCAAAGCTTTAGATTTCTATCAAGTTTTGAACGAAATCCATTCAAAGAAAGTCTATCAGACTGGCTGTTCGTTTAAAAATGAATTCTATAACTCCAAAAAAGAAAGAAGTAAATTTAGCTTCTAAAATATAGATTAAGTTTCAAACCAAATTCTTTTAATAGTTGGTTATATATCAGATCATGTATGTAGAACACAGCAACTATCGTTTGATATACCTATTTTAACGATACATTGAATAAAAATGCTATATTTCGATAGAAGATTTAGACCCTTAACTATTGTTCGTTAATGCCATGCAAGGAATGTTCATAATTTTTGTGGCAACTTAAATTGGAGAATATGAGTTTTAATTTAGTTATATTAGTGTCTCGTTTTAAAGCAACACTAGGCTATTTTGGAACGGACCTCGTGATTTTGAGTCCTTTCAGATGACAAAGACAATACCTGAAATGGCAATCTCTCCCCAAACTTCCACATCACACTTGGGACATTTTTTGATCAGTATTGGAGGGAGGAAGTATTGAAGGGAGTGAACTGTGGATATAGGAAATTGGAGCGATGTAATTACCTTTGTTTGAAATTCTTACTTTAAAAGTAATGATTACTTACAAAGATTGGAAAATGGTCATTTATTGTTGTTCAAAATGATCGGAACATAAAAAAGATTTAAATTTTTCAAGAGATTTGCATAAATATTTAACCAAGAATTATGATAATTCAGAATAATAACCAAGAATTTCACAATTTTTGGATAAATACATAAGAAAATAGTTTGCTAAAGATAAATACATAAGAAAATATTTTGCTAAAGATATTTGGATAAATACATAAGAAAATATTTTTCTAAAGATATCTAAGACAATTTAGAAATTATCCATGTTTCGAGAATATAAATTAGAAACCATCGAGCCTATTGCCAAAAGAATTGTGATGTAATCCTTACGATGTTTCTCCATATTCTGAATGCAGAATAATATTGTGAAGTTATTGTAACAGTGTTTTTGTCAATTTGTGCTAATAAAGGGCAGATTTTGCTCTTCCTCGGTCACGAATTCTTACATAAAAAGGTATTTGTTACAAATCATATTTTTCCTATCTTTCTTGTTGCGTTTTTGAAGTATCGTTTACATTTCATACTAATTGATGAACAAAAAGAACTCTTTTTGACAAATTTCTTACATTTCATAGAAATATCCCGCTTTGTTATGAATCAAATTTCAAATGTCATATCCTAACTGTTAACGGTTTGTAGTTATCATAGAATAAAGATAGCAAGTTCAAAAACAGGTTTTCGGTGCAAAATATGGTGATTTATCAAAATATTGCGATGAATTCTGTAGATGATTACAGTAGTTCTGTTTATATTTAATATAAGAGAAAGCAAAATACTACGATGTCGTGTAAATAAGTTAAAAATCAACTCTAGTTCAGGAGCTTTAAAGTGATTTAATCCATTAATATAGACATGTTTTATAGACATGTTAGACCATTAATATTACATGTTTTTTCCTTTTGTTAAAATCTTTTTTTAAAGTTTGCAAATGCCCCCTCCCCTTCCAAAAAATGTAGACGGAGAAAGTAAAAGGAATGTTTTTCTAATGTCTTATAGAAATTCTATTAAACCTAGGTGTAGTGCAATTGAAATTTGAGACACGAAGAATAGGAACTAGGGATAATAAATTATTTTAAGAGGCGGTATAAAAACTTTTAACAGTATTTCAAAAAATAAGTTTGAAATGTTACTTATGATAACAAAATAAAGTATTCATAGATTTTAAATTTACTTGCATATTAAATATCGAAGAGTTAAAAAAACAGAAAGAGAAAAAAATTAAATGCTTTAAATTTTGGTCATGTTATAAAAATTATGCTTCCGTTTGTAAAAAAAAATATTGCTTTCAATCAATAAACAAAATGTGATTATGCATAATTGTCACTAAATGACTTTAATAATTTCCAAATATTATCTTATTTTCTTTAAATTGACAAAAAAATGTATATCAAAAGTATAAAAACTTACAAAATAAGTTTTTTGTTTGAATGCTGATAAAACATCTTAGAAAAATAGTTAGGCAACATTTGTTAAACAAAATGATTAAATCCTCTTGATAAAAAAGATTACTTTTTCACTTTTCAATCTTTCAGAAATTTCCAGGATTCACTGCTGCAATTGTAAGTGGGCAGAAAATGTATGCAGAATTCACTACTCATCCTACTTGAATTTGTAGATCAACAGCAGATAAAGTTGTGTAAGATACTACCGGATTTTGTTGGAGCAAATGCGTCTCGCTGAAAGGGACATGTATGTTGATTTCCAGGCAAATGTCATTGTCGCGAATAACAAATACTCTATTCTTCCCGAGAAAAGCATCAACTGCATCCACGTGAATTTCCTTCTTGTTCCTCGTCGGCCGTTATGAAAGCATCCGCCGGCACATGGTGATATCCCTAAAACCCGTAATTTGTCACGGGAAGCGTAAAACAATGGATATCTCATTCTCTAGGAATTTTTATTCTCATGGCTTTTCAGTGGGATCTAAAGAATGTGCCCGCCATTGCAGGAAAAGAAAAGGCTTTCTTCTCAGTTTTGCCAGGGAGTCGATTTTATTCTTTCTACCTTTTCACAGCTATTTGGATTTTTGATTCGAATTATGGATTAATGGAAAAGGCAAATAAGAAATTTGAAACAATGTTTTTTCAAAAGTTTTCCTCTGTTAATGCTTTTAAACTTTCTAAAAAATAGATAGGTGTTAACCCGTAACTGGAGAGGAGAAATTTTAGAACAATTGAGGAGGTGCGGTATGCGAGACCGCGTTAATCCATTGATGCCGCGTTGATCCATTTATCTTGTGACAATTTCTAAATCCACTCAAATCATGTTAATCGTCTATTCCCATAGTGTACTTTGTATAGAAATGAGTACACGAACAAATCAGATTTTTGATTATTGTATTAGTTCATTATTTACAGAATATATACATAAAAGACATTCGGATATCTCAAGTCTGTCCTTGGCGGACGACACGACCTTCCTCCAGCGTTTCTCGTTCTTATCTCTTGGTCCCTTTTAGAAGCGTCTCACCCCCTCAGACAGCACGTGACCTTTGTCCGGACCGGTTTGAAACCTTCCTCGTTGAGAGTCGAGGAGCGGGAGCCTTGCACCACTCAAATTAAATTTTCTCTTGAATATATTACCCCTTTGCCCTCTTCGAACTCGAGGGCTCCGCTACGGAGACAATGCAAATAATTTTCAGTTTTTAAACAATGATAGAAGTTCTTTCTTTAAAAACTGAAAATTACTTGCATTGTCTCCGTAGCGGAGCCCTCGAGTTCGAAGACCAATTTTTAATGGCTCCACTCCGGAGCCCTCGAGTGCAAAGGGTTAAAATAAAAAAAATGACGATATATTTTACAGATATTTTTCTTGATATATAGATATTTTTTAGAATTTTTTTCAAAATATATTATTATTGAAAAAAATAAATGCTTCTAACATACATTTTCTTCTCAAATTACATGTTACAATAAATTAAATTCTTGTAATAACATATTACTTTATACTTTTTAAATCATATTTATTTTTCCAGTATATAAATATATAAAGAAAAAAATATGATGTAAAATTCAACAATTATATGAAAAATTAAAAAATTGACAATGGGTAAAATTGGGCCTTTTGTTATCGGCTTGTGTGACTTTCATAGCATAGTTTTCTAGAGCATTTTAATCGTACATGCTAAGAGCTAGAATAAAAATCAACCTATAAATTCTGTATATATTTTTCTTGGTACATTAATAAGTTTTATGAATTTTTCAAGATACATTATCACAAGAGAAATTAATTCTGTTTAAACATACATATCAGAATCAATTGAATACGAATTCATATCGATAAACTCTTCTTTACGATTTTCCTCATTACTGAAACCAATTTCTGCTTCATTTAAAAGTGTCTGGAGCATTGTTTTATAAGAATCAATAAATTGAATGATATTTCAAGGCCCAAGTTTTAGTGCCCCTGCTAAGCCTTGTTTATTATTAGAACACAAACCGGGAGGTGTGATCTTAAATACTCCGCTCAAAAAAATAACTAAATTATTTTCAAACGCATCCACTGAAATCGGTTGAAAAATTATATGTATATTGAAGGTAAAAAAACATAAAGCTACTGGGTCAATCCTTTCGATTGAGCTAAATATATACCAATGGATTTTCGGATGACCAAAAGTCCATAGCAAATGGTTTCACAGACCTCACGTTCTCCAGTAAGGGTTAAAATACTTATGCAAGATTTGAATTTGCCACCTTTTATGCACTAAAGTGCTGGTAATTTTATAAAAAAGACCGTTTGAAAGTTGATAATTCAGGTTTAGAAAAAATGGAGAATGTTTAAGATAAAACAAAACATTTTCATTTCTGAACAGCATTTCAAAAATAATGAACGAATGGTGGATACTGAAAGTTTGAAAATTGGTCTTCTGGATCATTGGATTTAACCCCATCGTATTTCTTTTTATGGGGTTATTATAAGTCAAAGGTCAAAGCGAACAAGCTTATTTTCATTGAAGGAATAAATTCAACGCTGTTTCAATGAACTTCAGCTACATTTATACAAAATGGTCAAAAGAGTGAGGATGTATCATCAAAACTGTGGAGACTACTTGTGTTATATTTTCTTCCATACTTAATCACAATCCGTGTACTTTAAAATTCAGTAGAAATAAAACAATTTAAATAAAAAGCTATGTTTTTTTAAATTCAAATCTTGCGCTTGCATATTTTTCTATCGCGTAACGATCTGTTTATACTAACATTAAAATATCAGCTATCAAATGATTTTTTAATAAGGTTTGCGGCACTTTACTCCACAGTTCTTGCATGAATTCTTGAGCAACCTTTATTTCTGCGAATGTTTCACCATAAGCAATTAAGGAAAGAGATCAACTTTGGTAAAATGCCATGTCTTTCTTTCTGCAGTACATGGAGTATCATTAAGCAGTTATTAATTGTATAGAGTATTCATCAAGAAGCAGCTCAAATAGTTTCTGAAATTCAACAATTTCTCTTATTTCCAACATAAAGCAATGCGCCTAATTAATAAAATGTTGGAAACTTTTGGCAGTTGAAATCGATGTTGTGAATATCTTTTGAATGTTTTCAAACATAATACTGTACTTGACTAAATAACAGTTGCAAATACGTTGATAAACAGACTTTTTTGAGTTAAAAAGATATTATGTTTATTTTTTACTCACAAAATACGCAACATTTAACATACGCAAAAATTTATGTTATATATTTATAAACATTTCACGTTCAATCATTTTTCCAGTCACAACTTATATGTCTACAAGATATTTATATTTACTTATATTATCTGGTTGACTACATCGGTTTTCTACTGTGCCTTATTATCTAAATCCTTAATCTCTCTCTGTCTCTCCCTATCCATTTAAGTCGCTCATCTTTAAAGCTGGTTTTCTAAGATAAGGTAATATCATATATAGAATTTTTCAATCGTTTCTGAATATCTCAGTAGCTACTTCTATTATTTTACTTGCCTTACATTCAACGTTCTTATCCCTTTCTCTCTTTCCATATTGCTCTCTTTATAATACCAGAACATAAGGGTATATGTTATCTTGTTACAGTTTTTTCTCATTATTTTGAATTTAATATTATCTCTAAATACCTTTATTCCTTTTCGTATCCCACATTCTTTATTCTTTATCTTTCTCTCTTCTCGTGATAATCAGTCATTTCTCCATAGTGGTCTTAGATACGTGATGTTCCGCACAGCCTTGTTCAATTTTGCTCTATATCTTACATTATATTTCATTACCTACTGCTTTTTTATCGTTTCATTTTTTCCATTCTACATTCTCATTCGTTCCTTTATACAGATCCGAATCGAATTTCTTTCCACAGGATTTTCTGTCCAAGTACAATAAGATTAGATAAATGTGGTCCAAGCTGTCTTCTGCGAAAGGTTCACTGTAGTTAACAAATGATGGTCTTAAAGATACAAAAATTGCTTGGACGTAAGAAAAAAGATATTCCTTTTTTTATGGCTTAATTGTTACGTGTACAGTTTTAAAGGCAGTATTTTTATTTGTTCCGATAATATGTGTTGACAATCAATTTTGCTTCGCCATATTGTGAAAAAGTGTCTTTTGTAATTATAAAGTTTATAATTTGTTGTATTCAATCTTTAAAAAAGTATGATGAATTCTTTATATTTTCCTTTTCTATGCTAGTGTTACAAAAATGGAAAGTAAATAGTTAATAAGAGAAATAAGCCTATAAAATTAACTTACGAATATCATATCAGCCACCTTGGCTGGTAAAAGTGGAATTGCAAGCATAAAACAGTGATATTATTAGGCGATGGATAACTTCCATATTTTTATTTTATTTTGATATTGTGTTTTAAAATGGGAATTTATTTATGAAACAGACACCACAGAGTAACAAGTAAAAGAGAAGGCATATGAAATGAATTGAAATCCTTATCCATAGGAAAATATCATTTTAAACACATTCTAAATAATGAAAAATTGTGAATATAAGAATATAAAAATAGATAACTAAAAATATGCAAAGTAATTTTAATTCTTTGGTTTTTCAAATACCGAACTGCATTATAGTGCATTTAAATATTAGTGAAATATGCTTGCATCATAGATGAATAATTTAACTAAAGCTCAAATAAATAGGAAATTGTAGTAGCTTAGTGAGTTTATACCGAGAGAGTTAATAGTTTGTGTAGTGATAATAAAACAAACAGTTTATTAATAGTGAAACTTTAATGAGTTTATACTGAGAGCTTATACTAATGAGTTTATACAATGGTGTTCCAAATCCCCAATCACAACAAAAATTTCTACTATGAAGACATGTTGTTATTTCCCTGTTCGTTTTTTCCTCTCTTTCTATCTTTTAACAGAAGTACACTAAAATGAAGTAATGGCTATAATGAAACATTTTGAATTCGAGATTTGACAAATCTCTAAAATTTCATACCTCTATGGGTCAAATAACTGAAGTGCTTTAAACAAGATGAATGGATGAAATTTGGGATGTGATTTTAGCACAGAAATTTTAAATATTAAATTATGAAAGAAATCCCCTTGGTATATTTATCTGAATATATCCGAATGCAAATGAGCATAATAACTACAAAAAATCAAAAGATAACGAGATGAATTTTTATATTTCATTTCAAAACAGAAAATATAGATATCTATCCAATTTTGAAAAAAAAAAAGAAATCCATTAATAGATTGACACTTTTTTCGATATGCTCTTTCCAAAACTAGTAAAAGCGATAGCTCAAAAATCAATGATATTATCAACAAATAAAATTTGATATGACTTTTTAAATAAAAGTGTGGTTCTATGACAAATTTTAATCTTAGTCCATAAAAAAAGCCTCCAAATATGTTTATATTAATAACAACAAGATTCGCCCAAATTTAAAGATGTGCCTATAATATAGCTGTACATAATACAATACGCTCGCAATCGCTTTGCTTGATATCGAACATGAAATATAATAAAAATATAAATAATATAGAACTGCATTATGTTTTTACTTACATTTATCTTTTATTTATTAATTTCATTCTTATTTATATTTTTTCATTTGTTTAAATGTTCATATACGTAGAGTTATTCAAAATTGTTATTTTTTGATTCATTTTATGTAATATTTAGAGTAGTACTTCCTGTAAGTATTCAAAATTTTACTCAGAAAACATTTTTGATAAAGTAGATCATTGTGCGCTATTCAAGTCTTCTAACACCTATTGAAATGGTAAAATGATTGTTGATTGTGGAGTCCTCTATTCATAGACAATGAAATGTAATACATATAATTCAAAAGGTGATACACTAAGTATGCTTTTATATCAGTAATTCAGAATCTCAACTTATTTCGGATGCATAAAGAAATAAATTTAAATTAGGAATCCTCATGGAAAAGAACACATAAATTTAAGTAAGGTCAACAAGATTAACTAGATACCAGAAGACTTTTATTGATTTGTGTAGAACAGAAGATATTTAAAAGCAAGAATGAAAGCAAAAGGAATCTGCCTTTTCGAATCAAAATCAAAACATTAATGGTAAACTCGGAGAAAATTTTGAAAAATGAGTATCATCAAGCGAATGAAGAAATTTCACGCGCTTGTTATAATATGAATAAAGGACAAGATTTTTTTTTTTTAATAAATTTTTTGTCCCCCCTCATTTTTAATAATGGATTCAATTCTCGTGAAAGGAAATTTAGTTTTTCGAATAAAAAAAGTTATTCAAAATTGATGAAGACTTCAAAGCAGAAAACCAATTCATGCATTCAGCCGAAATTCTTTTTTAAAAGTATTTAAAAAAAACTCTCTCATTAATTTTAAACAGTAATATTTTTCATTTCATCAAAGTTTCTTAAATTGCTGAGATATTTGGTTATTTAATTTTTTTTTTATATTTTTGCTAATGTGAAAGGTTAATTTAATTTCTTTTCACCAAAATTAGAAGTGTTTCCAATAATAAGGTTTTTTAATGGCGTTTTTTAATTTTATTGAAATAATCCGATTTACTCCCAGCTTTCCTTTTGAACATCATCATAATTTATAAGCTATGTATCTGAATATACAGAAAAAGCTTCAATATCTATCATTTTAATTTTCTCACAAATGAGATACATCAAGAGATAAAATATTTGGATGAGTAAAAAAAATTGACTCTAATGTATCTTTACGTATTAGACATATCTGAGCTCCTGCTTCCTTTCTAATTACATCTTTAGAATTACATTTGTCTGCTTCTTTATGTGTGAAAAAGATTATTAAAAATACAATGAGCTATGAGGATGATATTTTGTTTCATCAAAACTGTAGAACTCTATCCATTTTTTTTTTCAAATTTATTAAATGGAGTAGCTTTTCCTATATAATATTTTGTATTTTCTAGTTATATTTTATCAAATAAAAGAAATTATTTCATAGAGAAAAGATTATTTTAATCACTTATATCAGGTGAATATCTAGACCCATTTTTGCTTTATTTACATATTTTTTGAAAATCATTGTAATAAAATCATTTATTTGAATTTTGTTTTATCCAGTATGACATTTATTACATAATACTGAAATACATGTCATTAAAATTAAAATTAAAAATAATTTTTTAAAGAAAATTATGAAAAAACGAAAACAAATATTATTTAATTAATATTTTTATTTTCATTTAAAAGACGATGAAGCTTAAGTCTTTGAATTGAAATTATACAAGTTATTCATGAAGAACACAAAATTGCTAAATAAAAAAAAATGCAGTTGTACATTCTTGAGTGGAATTTTTATTAATAAGAAGCAAATATGACTCGGTCACAAATAGTTTTTTTTTATTAAAGTTTTAGTTGGTATTTTTCCAGGATCATTTGGCAAGTACAGCCAAAAGCTAAGCATTTTGCTATGTTGTAACTCAGGGAAAATACATGTTTAATTCTTTTTAGTCCCTTCTATGATCCATATTTGATATTTTGTGTCATGTCCTCGGAATTACTAGATTGAGACGGTTTTATTTGTATGGCTGCACACTAAGCAGTCATCTCTTTACTCTTTGTCTGTGGGCAACTTAGAATTTCATGATGGGTTTCTAGTACATTGTACTAAGTAGTGGTTTTTTCATACATCCCACTAATTTCTCTTGTTTAATATAGGGGGCATTTCCCTAACGAAGTATTTCTGCACTGTTCGACCATGTGCTCCTGTTTGAAAAAAATACTCAATAAATCTCAGGAAACAGTTTTTTTGACTAGTCATCCCTTTATTCCCATCTAGCCAATCCTTATTTTCTTCAAGATATTAGAATATTATCTTCATAAACTATTAATTTCTCAAGAAATTCGCTGGATTTCCGCTAAATTGTTGAAATAAGTTAGCATCGCTTTTCCACTCGAGATATTTACTGATCTTTCAAATTTCAAGTGAACGTCTGCTTTTCTTGATTGTCAATCAAGCAAGAAATCATTCCTTAGGCAGGAGAACTAATTCCGACATCTCTGTCCTTTGAGGAATATTTTCTGCCTAATCTGTTAATTTTAATTCAGTTCATGCTGTTCTAGAAAATACTCACAACTGAGTAAAGATAAACGAACAGCTACATATTTATTGCATATTTTCAAATACCCTTAATTTTGACTATGGATGTATCCATGAAGAAAATTTCTAATATTCAAAAGGAACAAAAAGCGCCAATGATAAATTTTATTTAGAATCCTCAAAGCTGCCACTATGTTAGACAACGATCAGTAACTGAAACTAAGATGATTAACTGTGAAAGGACCTACCTTATCCCCATAAAAAATAGAAGTATTTAAATTTACACATTTGATTTCTTTGCGCAATGTTTTTTTTACATTAATCTCACTAAGATGTTTGCTCGGATGTGAATTATAGAAATTCATAAATTTTTGCTCTAGTCAATTTGAAATACATTGAAACGTATCGGAAAATTTTTGAAAAAAATAAAATTTTTTTAAATGAAATGATTTTTATAAAAGATATCTGGTTAAAGATTACATTTTAGTCAATCATAGTTTATTTTATTTCTTTAATATCATTAATTTTAAAATTTAAACTCACTTAATTTAAGATGATGGACAATTTAAAAGTCGTTTAACATTTGAACAACTGCAAAAAAAATTCTCTCTAAAAGAGGCAAATCCAGTTTTAAGAAGTACGCACAGTTCTTTGTTTACATTTTTGCTATTGTTGGAGACAGTAGTTTTGATTTTTTTGAAAAGGAATAGAATTTTGTAAGGAATGCAACAAATGAAATTCAGTTTGCTCCTTTCTTGTGGTCATATTTAGTTAACGTCATTTTGCAACCCTGTTCCTTGAATATCGATTCAAAACTGCATCTTCTTCGAGTCCTTCTGTACCGATATTTCCATTTTGAAATACGTAAACAGAAAGTAATATTAGTTTTCGACATTTCTGAAAACAAATCATTGTGAAATCTGAAAACATAAGCAACATATTGATTTTAAATTCGACGTTCTTGCTCCAACGTTCCTGCCAGATCGTTTGAAACCGAATTGGTTGGTATGGGGCACGTTGCGCAAATATTTGGTGTTTAAATACGAGCTCTTTTACTGGTATATGTTGCGCAAATATCCAATAACCAATAGAAAAGTTTTAACAACAACGTGTTACGCAAATGTTTGCAGGGGTAGAATCCTATTTTATTTCCTTAGAAGATAGAGAGAAAAGCAGATATTCTGGGTCTGGGAGCAGACGTCGTGTTTATCGACACCGCGTTTATATTCACCGGCTGTTGGTGATTTTGCTTTTGAGTCTGGATAGCCTAACTCTCTGACGTGTTTTATCATTAAAGTTTACAAGGATTCATTAATGTATTAACGAAAAAATGATCTTTGTATTTTTTCTTGAAAGCATTTATTTTTAAAATACTTTTTTTAAACTATAGATTCCTATTTTCAAGCTTACTTAAGTAAGAGTTTTAATTCAATTTTCAGAACAAGATTAATTTTATTATATCAGAGTTGACATACTGATACAAATAGAGATTTTATTAGGCTAAACTGGTTATGATAAAAGAAGGTTCATCAAATGATAAGTCTATATATAACTACCTAACTATATTCGAAACTATTTTAATAGCAATTAAACTATTTTTATACTCTTTAAATGTTAAATATTTAAAAATGTATGTACATCTATGATTCCAAAAATCCGAAATCTAAATTAACTGAATAGCGTCTTTCGTAACTAATGAAATATTCCGCTCAAATATTAATTAATTAACAAACACAGCTATTGACGAAGACAGACCCATTCTTCAAAATAATGTCCTTGCTAATATACTCCGAAAAAGAAGAAAAAACGCCATCTTTTAATGTATCAGCCATGTGTTTGTAACTGCTTATAATCTTTCATTGTTTGATTAACAGATTTAGGAATTTTCTGAAACATTTACTTAAATATTATATAACAAAGATGTTGAAAAAGTTAAACCCAATCTTGAAAATAATTTCCTTGCTAACTATTTATATTACTATATCAAGTAACCAAACAATAAAGAATAAACATATTATATTTAATGTAGAGATATTCGTCTGTATTTGCTCGGAGACTATTAATGTTTGATTAAATAATTTCAAAAATAGTATTTTTTTGTTATTAACCAATCATTTGTTTCATTCCACAGCTAAGTTGGATTGATAGTTTGTATTTTGATCAGAAATTAGAGTTGGAACTATAGAACTTTAATCTCAATGCTCTTCATTTTTTTCAAAACTTAATACGAGATTACTAGAGATCAAATTTTGAATAAAAAATATTCTTATTAATAAGAATTAGAGGAAATAAAACTCTCCGATTTGATGAACAGTGAACTCCAATAGGCACTTTTGCGAATAAAATTATGAAATTATTTACTTAATATGAAATTTTTTATATTTAAAGTATATAAACATGTCAAATTTCTTAAGGAAATTTTTTAAAGCGAAAGACATCCTTCAAGAAATATAAATAATTTTTAAAAGCTGAAAGATATTCCAGGATATTTATTTTTTGATTCTTTTTCTATTTTTTTATAATTATTACCAAATATAAATTTTTTGGGAGCAAAACTCTGTATGAATTTGCAATTCCAATTAAATGCTAATTTGTTGGAACTCCTTTTATATACACTTACTGAATTTGGAAGGAATTTTTATGTTTTTCTGAACCAAAATTGACTTTTAACTATCTAAAAAAATTGAAATACAAAATGCATACCCTATTTTATTTTAATGTTTAAGCGAAATATTTATAATCAATTCTATTTAATTTCTTCAAAAACTAAGACATCTGGAACATTTTAAACATATTTAAATTTAATTACACTATTTTCAGAAAAGTCATTACGATGTAATTTTTTTCTTTAGGACCTGCAGATATTCATTTTATTGAATAATGCATTTCATAACACTATCATTTGAATATAAACATATATTTTGTTGATGAAATGATAAAAATAAAATTTCACATTTTCGTTCATTTTGATTATTTCAAAGTCCACTGTCCCCTTGAGCGGGATGACGTAAGAATTATCTACATGACTGGAAAGTGGCATGAAAAATTTGCCGATAGAACTTTCAGATACTTGTTAGAGTTTGTTCATAATCGTCAATGGTTGTCTATTGTTTCATCAATGGGTTGCTGACTTATGCCCATTTGAGTGCAAATATATATTTGTTAGCCTCTATTTAAGATTTAATAACTCATTTGGTTCTCTGTTTTTAATAAATTTGCTCTTTAATGATTTATATTTATGTATTCGAAATGCGTCAGAATCGCAAATATGCATCTAAGAAAATTTTGTAAAGTTAAATTACTATGCATATTTAAAAGTGATCACTTTATAAATAAATATCGAGAAAAAAATAAAAGGCAACTCAATAATTTCTTTTACAAATTTTTCTTACTTCTGATAAAAAATATCCTCAATGAAAATGAAGCTTTTAGTCTTTGAATTTGAAAAATCCTGAATAATTAAATGCTTTGTAGTATGATGAGCTCTATTTTATGAATATGGATAGATTTTCACGGATGCATAGGAAAACACTTTTATTCAGAATCTTAGATTATAGTTGTGAGAATATCACTCTATTTGTAAGCAGCTCTTTTATATCTAAACATAAAGTAGAATTTAAAAAAAGTTAAATAGTTTAAAATATCCCGAAAGAGCTGAGACTCCAAATGGGAGAAGAAACTGATTCAGAAAGAGAATGCTTATGTAATATCCTTACAAAAAAGCACTTTAAAGGCTCTTTTGTTCTTAGAAAGGAAAAAAAATCTAAGAAAAAAATATAGCTTTATATTTATAAAAAAGCGAAATCTCTTTGTTTATTCTACAATTTTATAAGCAGCTGTTTCAAATAACGTATTGTTATGAAATAAAAGCGCGTTTTTTTCGCAAATGTTCCTTATTCAACGAAAGCAGAATGTTTAATTTGAAAGTAATTACATGCAATAAAAGAATCTCTTTTAGTAAATCAAATTTACATTAGTATTTTGTGAAAAAAAACTATGAGAAAACTTTGGGGAGGGGGTTGCAAAAATGCTTCTTGAATAAAAAGTGCTCTATGCTTCAGAACTCTATCTTTTGCATGAAATATGGACTATTTTGTCGCTGAAGTTAGTCTAAATGATTTTTTTTATGAATTAAGAACCTTTTGTTTCCTTTCTTTTTTAATGAATTTTCAAACAGACGTTTTGTAAAGATAGATATAATATTATCATAGTATTCTTTTATAATTACCAACAAAGGCTGTTAAAAATTCGTAAATATTTTGGTTAAGATGAGCTGTAGAATATTTTTGGTAGCGAAATGATTATACGGCATCGTAGCCTTTTGTTCTATTAATAATTTTTAAAATCAAGCAAATGTTTGAGGAATCTAGACAAGTAATGATGTGTTTCAACGTTAATATTTAAATGAGAAGGTATATTTATTTCAAGGGCGAAAAAAATGAATTAAAAAATTAAAAACATGCCAGACTTTACTAAAAAACAAGGATATTCTAATTGATACTGCTTTAAAATAAAAAAATAATGAATTCGATTATACTTGATCAAAATGCAGACAATACGAATACCGTTTTTAATTGCAAACTTCAAGTGAGGATATTATTACTCTTATGTCATTATTTCTCTTAGCTAATTTAAGTCTTAACCAGTTTAAACGGTTTGAAGCATTAATGAGATCATCAAATTAAGCATGCGTCAATATTGAGAAAAACGAAGGTTTTTTTTTCCATCTCAAAATCGATAGAGTCCCAAAGCGGTATAATCAGGTACATGGCAAACATCCGCGCCAAGTTGTAATTTCAGTTGGCGACAAATAGCCAAATGTGAGAAGTTTCTGCATTATTTTCTAATAACCTTAAAAGTCAAAAAATGGATGAATCGCCCATTTCTTGCCAACGCATTTTGAGGCATCTGATACCTGAAACCAAAACAGCATAATGTTCTAACATGATAATACGAATCTCATAAAATTCTCCAGCTATCAAATATCAACTGAATTGTTACTAGAAAATAAAGCCGAATTGTTAATAGAAAATAATGTCGATGGTTGTCGATTTGAGCAATTTATCGCCACCCAAAGACTTGATTTCCAAATTATTTATTCCCTGAATTTTTTCATTAATTTAAGTCATTAACCAGTTTAAACCAGTTTGAAACAATAATGTGATTATTACGCCTGTGTCTATATTTAGAAAAACAAAAATGATGGGATTTTTTTCATCTCAAAATCGGTCAAGCTAGAAAATTTTGTTTGTCAGTTATAAAAAAGAACCTCAGGCATGGCTTCAAAATATGGGATTGAATCTCATTTCTTTTCACAATACAATGCGGGTTTTATGTTTTTGTATTTAGCTGTATAATTTTTAGGAGAAGAACAATTAACAGTTTTAAGAGAGAATTATATGAATTTCGTTTTACATATGATAAGGCTTATAGTGCATTTATCTATAAATTGTATATTTCCATCTTATTAGCATGATATAAAATTCGTAAGAAACCTTTATTTTGCCTTGAGCTACCAATATTTACAAGCATTTGCTGTTTAGTAGGTGCTTATTACAGAGTATTTGATTAAATATATATATTAGATTTTTATTTGTAACTTTGGAATAGTCTCTCCGTTGATTTCTGGAAGAACTGAATGCATTGTATAGGACATTTGAAAACTATTTGCAACACTGTGTGTGAACAATATACACATATGTGCACACATGCCCTACATTTGTAAAATACCTAATAAAATTTTCTCAAAAATAACTGTTTGGCATTCAAAACTTTAGGCGACATCAGGGACGCATAGTATGTAAACGCACATACACACACAAAGAGAGAGAGAGAGAGGAAGGTCTTTTGAAGGATAAATGTGGTGATACTCTCAGCATCAGTATAATCAACATTTTTAAATTTAGATGAAAAGAAAAAAATACTGCACCAAAGTAAATATTTTTTGTTTAGTTTAAAAGAAACATTAATGGTTCATGGTAATCTTATTCCTCAATTTCAAATATCTTGTTTGCATTAATTTATATCTAATACTGATTTCAAAACAGAAGGCAATTTTAAATTTAAAAAATTGGTGTTATGACTAATATAAAACAGATATGCGAAATATATTTTAAAACTATATTTTAAAAAGAATTATTTTGTCGAATATTGTTTGTCACCAAAACCAATTTAAAATTAGGCAATAAATCCACATACTTTTTTTATTATTATTCTATGATACCTTTCCCCTTATAAACGTCCACTTCAAGAAAAATCTGTCTAACAAATCTTCTAGTTCACAAAGGTTATTATAAAGTGTAGAGTTTGCAATTTATTCGTTCGCCATTAGATGGCGCAGCAATCATCTGCTGACAGCAGAACAAACCATCTGGCAAGAAATGATGATAGGATTTTCTTGTTCATTTCTTTAAAAGAGAGAATAATGATATCTTGAGGGGTTTAAAGAAAAGGAACAAAAAGTGCAACTGAAAGTCAGGATTAATAGAGATCTCCTTCTATTGAGCTATAAAATTATTTTATACGAAATATATACAAAAAAATAATGTAGTTAATCTTATTTTCGGTGAAAATGAGAAGAGTTATTCTAGATAGAAATTTCAACAAACAAAAAGCATTTTTAAAGAATAATAGGCAATTCAATATTAATGAAAAATTCTATTTGCAATAAGAATCTTGCATTCAAGGTTTGCTTATAAATATCAGAAACAAAATATAAAATATAAAAAAATGAAATCCACGATCTCAAATTTCCAGTTATCATGAGAGAACATTATTAGTTGTCTTAATTAATTCATTATTTGTCTTAATAAATTTAAGTCATTAACCAGCTTAAACTGGTTTGAAATAATCACGAGACTTTTCTATAGGTTTCTATCGGGATATATATAATTTTTATAAACTTTCATTTTCAATTTTTCTAGTTGGCAAGCTAAGTTTTCGAGCTAGACCAATTTTGAGATGGGAAAAAAAGAAAGAAAAATCTAGATATAGACGCATTCGAAATCTGATAGTTTAGTGATAGTTTCAAACCGGTTTAAACTGGTTAGTGATTTAAATTAAAACAATTTGTAAAAAGTCAGAGAATGAATAATTTAGAAATCTAGTTGTTACTTTAGTTAGCGATAAATCCGCAAATGCACTACCTTCCTCATTATTTCATAATAACCCTAAAAACAAACAAAAAAAAACCGAATGTCTCAATTGCTATAAATTATCAATTTGTTGCCTACGAATTTTGAGGCTTCAAAAAACATCAAAACAAAACAACATTATATTCTCACATCATAGCAAAGATTTTTACTCCAAAAATTTCAATACAATTATTTTGTACATCATTAATGTTACCATTATTTAGAAAATATCAATTTCATAGAAGAAGGAAATTTCTTTGTTTTAACTATATTGATGTCTCAAAAGCATCTAGAAATGCTGGAAAACGGCGTGGCATGAGGCACGTTGAGTGTAATTCCACTCACGAATTCAAGAGGGCAGCCCTCAAATATGTTTTGGTAAGTTCACAAGCCGTATAACAACTTCCAGACACGAGGGTACACTTTTGTCTAGGGGTTATGTTACATGGTTAGGGACCCAATGGTCCCGAGATTGAATCTCAAAAAAGCACATCGGTGAATATGGTTCTGAACTAACAAAAGCAATCTTCGTGGGACGTATACCGGCAGCAAAAGCCGCCATAATGCTTTACGCTACAAAAACGTTCGTCGTCCGCCATAATGCTTGGCGAGATAAAATTGTTCTTTGCCCGCCATAACGCTTTGTCAGATTAAACCGCTCGTTGTCCGTCAAAAACACTTGCTGTGATAGCATCGTTCGTCTCACCTCCAACGGAGGGAGAGTAATGTGGGGTTAAGCTCATAAACCACATAACAACTTCCGGACACGAGTATACACTTTTCTCTAGTTATGTTACGCTGCTACGGCCCCTAATAACACCCGCGTAACGAATTTGGACCAATGGTCACGAGTTCGAACCCCAAGAATACACAAATCTAAATGAGTGCGATTTCATAGAAATTTCTTGGACCAGCGGAGATTTCATATATATGCTCAATGAAATTCCTGTGAGTATTTAAGCTATTAAAAGAAGTGTCTAAAGTCTAAAGCGTGTTACAGGTGCATTCGGAAGTAATTCCACCCAATAAGTTCGCCAAAAATTTCGCTTCCCAGATTCTCTCTGCCTCACAGTAAGTCGCTGGTAAGCGACTTGGAATCAATGTTCTGGCTTCAACTACCAAGCCATGTATTCTGGACTTCCGAAGTACTACAGAGATTTTTGATGGCTACAACGTTGTTTTACTCTATCATTTAAATAAGAGAATACAAATTAAGATAGTAATTCGATAATATTTTAAAGATTATATTTTGATTAATTTTTTTTGATTGATAAATTTGCTGGTCACTAAGTCATATCATAAAACGGATAAAAATATCTAATACTTTTTTTGCTGTATTTTTTCTTTTTATTATTTGTTTTAAAGATGAGTCATAGAATCTTATTTGGCGAAGTTCAATCCTTTAAATAGTTATCCCATTTAAAAGTTCTTGTAAATTTTAGAGCAGAAGCGTTTTACAATTGGCACATTTACAATAAAAGGGATGTAAATCCAAATTTTCCTACCTGTTATTGCGCCAAATTCGCTTTTGGTGGAAGGTTTGATTCAGTGAATAATGAGATAGTCAGTTAAAGCACTGTGTGGGTGAAATCTATTAATAATAAGTAAAAGGGGCTGAATTCTATGTTACGTTTGCACTCTTAAATAATATCATTTGAAATTGCTCTATTAATGTGAGATTAGATAAAAAATGTCTGCTATTATTAGGGTAGACCTTTAGAAGTTTACCAATTTATGCAATACCAGTGATGATCATTTTTCATGGAAGAACTTTAAGATCGTAACCAACACCCTAAGCTGAAACGAAAACCTGACTTATTTTTTAATAAAACTCACCTAAATGCTCCAGTTGTTTCAACTGTAAAGTTCGTTTTCCAATTTATAGCATCATTTTTTCATGGAATATTATATCAGACAACGTAAATGCTAGCAATATTTTATATTGTTCCCATTAAATATTTCAGGAAACATAGAGTCACTTTTTGATTTTCGAAATAGCTTCTTGGCAACAATTTAAATATTATTTTTTGAAAACTGTAATAAAGCTAAGGAAAATGATTTTTTTACAAAAGCACACTGGTGGCTCAAATAGTTTATTTACTGATTTAATGTGCTCATTTGAGAAACTATGATAAATATGAATTTCCCATGAGAATTTTTAATTAAAAAAATGTCGGCAGTGATTTTAATATAATTTTATTAAAAGTAATCTCTAATATTTTCAATGAATACATCCTAAAATACAATCTCAATTTCCACAAATTAGGCTTCATAGTAATACATCAATAAATGTACTTTCAGTTCCTTATAAATTGACGGCTGAAACTTGAAGATAGGTTATCGTTTTTGCTTCACTGGTGATTCATATGATTTTCGATGCTACAGAGATTTATTTATTTATGCACTATGATTTATTTATTGATTTATTTTAGAGAAAATCCCGATACAGGGGTGGTACAGGCCAACAAGAGAATCAGTTTTTCACCATTATGTTCACTAATATTGCTCTCAGTGAGCACTAAATCATCTTTTTATTAAAGACTTGTTCTCCATGTTCTATTAAATGAAAAAGTAAGGTATGAAAACTATACTTTAGGGTACACTGTTTATAAATTTAACTGAAATGGACAGATTTCCTAAATTATTCACCCAAAGCTACACAATCCCTCCTAATTAATGGCATTCGGATTAAAGATGATTGACCACTAGCAGAAAATATGGTTGAGTTCCAACTCCCATCACCGGTCACGGCACAATCCATGCCATGGACAATGCGTTCCGTCATCTATATGAGGTAACTGAACCCCACAACAGGATGGTGAGAACCAACCACCTTACTGGAAGCTTCTAATCTTCATTTAAGAGGCATCAACAGGTGGAAAACTTCTAACCTAAGTTAATACTGATTATCCCGACTCATTCGAATGTACAGGGAAAAACTTGATTACCCAAACCGCTGCGAGAGTAGTTCTGGTGGGAACTGTGGCTGAATTTTAAGGGCCGTCATCAGCCATGGTACAACCTTTACATAAAGAAGTACTTCACCGATGGGATGAAACAGATCCCCACCTTTTCGTTCAACCACCATGCCAGCTACTCATTTTCAATTTCTATCCTCCCTCTTCCAATGACAAATTTCTAAATAAATAAGGTTTGAAATTTTCTAGTTAAATTTGAATCAATTCAAGGCTAATTTAATGAAGTTAGAACCACAGCTTCAAATTTTAAACTCAAATACTTCCAAGACATGAATCTTAAAAAAAAAAAAACATATGTTCCTTTTCATACTCTCAAACTCAACACGAATTAATAAATTTTTACCTACTTTAACTTTTTCAAGATACCCAGGAATCTCGTCTCGAGGTAAACCGGAAATCTTTTGCGGCGAATGCGGAATAACTACGAGAAGAAATTAATATTTAATAGGACATTCATAAATATGTAACACTTGAACTGGGGGACGGCGGCTGCTGCTTTTTCTACTTTTTTTTTATAAATAAATATATGCTGATGACGACTTGAAAGGGAGAGGAATTTTTGAATACCAGAATTTTTCATTTCACACTTTTTTACGGACCAAAAGGGATGGCAGACCGCGTCACATTTTCCACCCAACGCCAGAGTTCCATTTAGAGTTCCATAAATCACGGTTATGTCTTCCCTCCGAAAAGAATTCCTCTGCCTGCCGCCGAAAAGTGAAAGGTATTTTGGATTCTTTGTCCCTTCAAATTTTCTTCCTTATTTATTTATTTATTCTCCTTTTTCACCCCTTTTTCTTTTTCTTCACTCTTCTAAAATCTTCCTTTGAGTTTTATTAGCGCCAAAAGTTGGATTTCAGGAAGATCCAAAACGTTAGTAAGGGTCGATTTGGATGGCATTTTGAAGAGGTATTGCCTCTGCGACTGAGATTTGCATCTAGAATGCTCGAAAGGGAAGTCTGAAGTAAAATATTTTATATTCATTTCTTTGAAATCATCTGGAGTTAACATGATTTTGTAATACATGAATTCTCACTCTATGCATTCATTCACAAATGATATAAGTATGCAAATGGATAAGTAATGTATTTAAAAATGAATCATTGCACTTCTTATATTTTGTATAAAAATTCCACCAGTTAAATTTTTTATAACCAGTCGAAGTATTGTTTTTGGATATGAAATCGCCTGTAAGGCAAAAAGCATTATTATTGGTATGGAAATCTTTGTTTTTGCTCTGCTACAAAACCTAAACCTTGCCCCTAAACCCTATTCTGGTTTAGTTTAGTTATATCATTGTCTCATTTTAAAGCAACAATAGTCTATTTAGGAACAGACCTCGTATTTTGAACCACGGCCAGATGACGAGGATGACACCTGAGGTGATACTCTCCTTTCCATATCACACGAGACCAGCGGGAGGACGTTTGGTCTAATGGATTTAGAATGCAACAGACTTTCTACATTTGCATTCGATACATTTGCCATATTAAATTACTTATCAATGAAGAGACAAGATTACTTTTTCTTTTGAAATGTCCTTTAATCAAATTTGCAAATGACTTTCATTATATATCATTTAATATTTTTTTAATACGATTAAAAGAGAATAAAATAAATGTTTTTGCATAATGTCATTTACACATACATATTTAAATATCTCTTAATTTTGAAGTCGGTACTGATTTCTTGATATATCTTTTTCTGAATATTCGGGGCTAAGGTTTTATGCACTTTTAAACTTTGTCAATTTTTTATAAAAAGCAATACAATATTGGAAAAATAAATATAAAAACGCTTAAAAATTCATTGTACAAGTTGTAGGCTTATATGGAAAAGTTTTCTTATATATTATATATTACTTTATTAGAACACTAAATAATTGTTATTTCTAATATTTAAAGTACATATAGTTAAAATTCTCCTTAGTAAAATTGGTTTTAACTATAACCACAATAATTGTTCAGAAAAATACGAAGCTTTAAGAAAACTTAATCTAAAAAATGGGTAGAATTTCAAACGAATAAAATATTGTTACAAAACTGACTACTAAACGTATCATCTGGCAAAACTATACTATATGTGTACATTTTTAGTGAATGCAGTTATTTCTGTAAAGCTTAGAAATATTCGCGTAAGTATATAAATGATAGGTGTTTAAATATATGAAATTTATTGTGAAATATAGTGACTACAATTGTTGCTTTACATCAAATTTTATTTTTAATTATCGGAAAATGATAAAATTCACATTCGTTTTTTATTGTATTTACGAGGGGTGATCCAAAAAACGTTTACAAGGAGGAATAAAAAGGCTTTATTAACAATGATCCAGAATGCAAATAGTAATTAAGAGACATATGTGGCGACTACTTCGCTATATAATCACCAAACTTGTTGAAGCATTTATTGCAACGCTGAACTGATTTGAAAACTCGTCTTGGTAATAATCAAGTCCCTGACTAGTGAGCCAATTCTTGACACATTTTTGCGCATCACCGTCTGATATGAACTTTGTTTAGAAAAAGTGTTTTTTGAATGCCGCGAAAGGGAAATAATCATTGGAAACCAAACTGCAGGTGTATGGGGAGACTGACACCAGAAAACCAACATTTTCTCTGCCTGCTTCAATTGCACGACCCATTTTACCACCTGTTGTCTACTCATTGCTTTGCCCCTGTACACTTCAACGATTTTTCTGTGAATGTTCAATGGGGTGACATTCTTGAACAACAGAAATCACATCACGACTTCCACCTCCATGCAAGATCACTTTTCAAGACGTCTTGCCATTACTGTCGCTGTTTCAGGTTTCAGTAGACACCACATCTGTCCGAACGTATGTATAAGACAACTAGTGCCTTCTGTCTCCAAGCTGGGAAACAATATTCCCATCCACAATTTCTACTTTCCAAATATTGATGCTTGTAAACTTTTTTTTGGATAGCCCCTCGTATTTATGAAAAACATCCCAGGTATTTATCGCACGGGTCAATTGCACGTCAAAGGATCTAAACCTCCATCTTTTCGTGTACTCACAAGAGTGGCGAGAACCAATCATCATGTCGGAAGGACTAAACATATTTGTCATTTGCTTCGATGTCTGTTGAATTTTCGGAATTAGAATTAAACCGGGAAGCAGCAATTAGATAAACAGGAAAAATCACAATAATTTCCAAAATATATGGAATTTTTAGATATTTATTATGAAATTAACCTAGTTTTGAAAGTTTGATTAAATTTTATAAATTATTAATTTAAAATTTCTAAAGAATTTTCGATATATATTTAAATTACGAAGGGAAATTTAACAGTTTACAACAAAGCGAATTAGAATTCTATTGCACTTAATGCATAAAAATTAAATCAAATAGTGCGGGTTAAAATGTTAGTTACTGGTTTATACTGCAATTTATCAAAATTAAGTATTTGAATTCTTCCCCCGTGGAAGATGAAAGCCGGAATATTTATGTGGAGAGAATAGTTTCTATTCAACAAGGGCCGGATCGATCCGGCTGCAAACAAAAGGTCAGAAAGTACATTAAAAGCCTTTACATTAAGCAAAAGAGAGAGATAATAAAGATCATCTATTTCCCACGAGGCGAATAACCGAGGAATATTTGCACAGACTTTTATCCGCATATTGTCCATGATTCTTTGCCTGGGGAGGAATCAATCAATAATGTAGTGAGACTCATATTTAATCCTTTTGTATCTAGTCTCCACAGGAATGGAAACTAAAATATGTGGTATTCTCTGGTGGAAACTAAAATACTGGTCTTTGATTCGGGATTTTTGTTTCTTTTTAGATGGTTCGATCTTTGAATCAATTTCTAGAATGATGGTTTATTCTCCCTTCGACTTCCCTCTGCATTACCTAAATGACGCATGTTGAACTTCGTAGAGTAGTGAGGAAACTAATATACATTTGGACAACTTCACTTTGAACAGTTTGGTATATATTCAATTTAGGTGTCAAAATTGTATAACATGTTTGAGTGAAAGATAATAAAAGAATATATTAACAGAAAGTAAAATAATTGATGGTTTCATCATAAAATTTATGATAATGACAATTTTGGGATATAATCCTGTTATTAATTACATCTATCCAGCTTGTTTGATTTTGAGCAATCAGATTTATACTTTCAGAACATATTTTGAAATCTATTATACATATGAAAAATCTACAGTATTTCAATATGTACCTAAAACAGCATGTAAAATTTCTTGCACCTAGTTTGGTGAGTTTCTTGCCTAATCGATCAACTACCTTATATGAAAAAGAAATTTTCTAGTTTGGATACCTAAATATAATTTTATAAACATTTCGGAAGTCGTATTAAATGGATATAAATAATATATTTTCACTTTATATATTAGATGTTAGGAGTAGACTGATATCTGGTTTTACACCGTCAGGTTAAGACTGATGCTGGTTTGATTATATTCGATTCTTGATATTCTATTTGATTCTTTTATCATGTACTTTTGAATCTTATAGAGCCGATAACTGGTTCCAAGTACTTGCTAGTTATCTGTTTTCGCACACTTGCCGAATTCGTCCTTGTTACTGATACTGATACAAATAAGACTCTCAAATGGGATTTCATTTTTTCTGAGAGACACTGATGGTAATGTGCCTTAGTCCTTGACTCTGATAGTGAGTGAAGGGCGGACAAGGAAGGAAAGAGAGATACTTTGTTGATATACCTTGAATAGGAGAAAATGAGGATTCTTGAGTGATTGTATCGAAGAAGGGACAATAATGGCTGATGAAATATTTTCTGTTAAAAAATATTTAGTGTACTCAAAGCATCGTGGTAACTGGGTAGTGAATGAAGTAATACGTTTTAAATAAATAGGAATTGAATTATATGATATTCTTATTTGGTAACTGATTTAAATGAATGTCTATCAATCAAAGATAAAACATAATATCAAATATCTGATAATCTCAGTTCGTAACAGTTTTATATCAACTGGTATCAATTAAAGTAAAAAACTAATACCAAATACTTAATACTCTTAGTTAGTATCAGTTTTATGTACTTGATATTTTTGTGTACTTGGTACAAAGTACCAGGATGAAATTGTATTACTCAACTTTATTTGACATCCGAAACAAAGAGTGTTCTGCCTGTTTCGTAAACATTAACCCTTCGTATCCAATAGGATGAACTAGGAAATATCTTTCTAAGATTTCTAATGATTGAAAGGTGGGTCTTTCAATGATTAGTATAAGGTTGGTATTCGCAAAGCATCAATGCAGGTATCAAGAAAGTAGTGATAGCATCTAGCAGAAATTGACGCTCATTATTGAGGCTCATTCTTAAATTAGCAAATGGAGGACAGAAAATAAGAACAATAATGCATAACCAAAATTAAAAATAAAATATATATTACAACATCTATAATATCCTTTGTTAGTGAAGAAATTGAATATTTAAAACATACAAGATTGATTATATGCAATGGAATGCATTTCGGCACATTATTTGTTCTTATAAAACAAGTTATGTAAACAATAAATTTTAAAACTATAGTTGCTTGAATTTCTTATTTCATTGTAATATGTCAGAATAATTATATGTTTTTACATGCAAGTTAAAAAATATTATTATTAAACTAACCATATTAACTAATAAACTTAGTTAACTTTTGAAAACTTTGATTACTTCAAGCTGTCTTTTTCGTAAAACAGATTTTTTTTTGAAAATGTATTTAAAAAAATTAAAAGAATATAAATCATTTGCTTAATTAACGAGATTATATTGATTAAATTAATTAGCTTTGCTATTATTAAATTAACAAAATATTAAAAGAGAGGCTAAACTACGTGTATTTCCTATGAATACAAAATGTTTCATCACCGCATGAGATACTAAATATTGTATTCTAATTAATCTTTCAGAAATATTTCGAATAGAAAATATATAGAATTCTGATATTCGTCAAAAAATATTTAGAATACGAAATATGTTTTCTTTGACCTACAAAAGGTACCTTTGTTACTAAAACGGAAAAACCTTATGTTTCTATCATTATCTGATATGATATCGAGTTTAAATATTATTTAAGGTATAACAATGTCATCTTGATCCCTCTATCACTTTTATTAAAATATAACTAACTCAGATACCCTATGTTGCAATACATAAGGCAACGGAACAATTTATAATTTTTATATTAGCTTTAAAACAGGCTGTGTTGGTTCAGTTTTGAGATATTATTTTTGTTTCTTAGATATTAATATTTTGAAAAACTAAAAATTTAACAAATATCTACATGTAAGAAATTTCAGTAGCATAATACGTAGAAAAACTATCTACATATAACAAATTTCAGTAGTAAAATATGTAGGAAAACTATCTATATAAAAGAAATTTCAGTAGTATAATATGTAAAAAAACTATCTTAGTACAACAAATTTCAGTAGTATAATATCTAGACAAACTATTTGCATATAACAGATTTATGAACCTTCAGAATTCTAATATAAATCTTAAAAGTTCTAAAATACATTAGTTTTGAAAAAAATTATGACCTTAAAATCTTTAGAATATTAAAATAATTTTGTAGCGAAATATCGTATAGTTTATAGAGACTTAAAGAATATTAATCCCTTAATTCACTTTACATTGTTTTACGTTTACCAGTACTTTGTTTGAGTTAATTTATTATTAAATAAAGATTATATAATCACTTTAAAAATGACAAGAAAAAAATTCCAAATATTGTTACGAAATAACATCATGGAATGTTTTCATAGTGTTGGTGAATTTAAGTGGCAAACGAAAAAACTTTCAAAAGGATTATCGTTAAATTTATTGAATATGTCAGGTTTAATTATTCTTATTATAATATCTTTAAAATAATATAAGCAACTGTGCCCTAATTATTCTTTAGTACATTACAGCTTTTGTAAAAAAAATATTTGAAATTATAAAACATTTTCTTTTAGAATGATAGACATCATACTTGTAATTAGAACGATAATAATTTATTTTAGGAAAACGTTATTCTAATTTACTTTTTGTATTTCGCCAAAAATAATAAAAGAACTGAAAATAACGAACTATAATAAAATTGAGAAATTTAGAGGCAAATGGTTCTTCTTTTTAAATTAGCCTTAATTTTTAGTTGAATATCGAAAATGAGGTAATTTCTTGATAGTATGATTATTTAATTTAATTAGTCTCTCATAATGGGTTGCCCAATTTATTACGGAAAACATTCCGAATTAATATTTATTATAGTGGTTTTATATGAATAGAAAAGTTAATTAAGTTTTTATTAATATTATGGAAATGATTCTTTAACTAATAAAACTGAAGAAAGAAAAAAAAATATTCTTATGAATTTTTAATCTAGATTGTTATTTTTAAATTGAAATGTTCTAGTGGAATTATAGATGATATTGATTTTTCTCAAAAATAAAATTCCGCGTTCATTTAAAAATAACACTGAAATTTTAAAAATAATTATTTTTTAGGGTGAAACATTTAAGATACAAGATATACATGATGCGTCACAGTTTTAGTAATTTTAAATTAAATATAAACTTTTACATTTTAACAGTAATTTTATGCATAAATAGATATATAATAACATTTTTAGATATAACACATGTAGTAAAATCCTTTTATTATATTTCTGTTAAACTGAAGATCCAATAAAACAAATAAACTATTTTCATACAACTGTTATAAGAAGAATGTGAAGTGCACTTGAAACTTCTTGTTAAAATCTGACAGAAAATTTATACTTTCACAATAAAAATTAAAACACTTTCACAATAAAAATTGTATTTAAGTTTCTATATAAAAGTATTTATAACACAAGTCTGGAAATAGTTTAAAAATATATATATACAATTTTGTAGGTATCCTTAAAACAATAAAGATCATGAACATGACAGTTCAGTGGCTGTATTTTCGTCTTTTATTAAAATTTGCTTACACTCTTGGAAATTCAAGTTGGAAAATTGCTTACATAAACTGTGCTGGAGAAACTCATAAGCTTATTGAGAAGAAGGAGAATTACTTAAGCATCTAAAAGCTGTTAAAAGTCAGTTCAAGTTAGAGTTAATAACATTTATAATAATTAAACATGAATATGAATATCCCCAATCTGTATATTTTCAATTAAGAAGTCAGGTTAATTTTCTGCTCAAACAAGCTAGTGATTCAGTGGAGATGCATGGGTGGAAGATAACATAATTAAACTCCTGTTAAAAATTAATTCAATATCTTGTATCCACATGCTGCTGCTGCTTTGGGTATTATTAATGCGGTATACCATAGTTAGGTTACTCCGGCCAACCTAACCACATGTCATACGAATTAAAATAAATGAATGAAAGAACATCAACAACAATAGTGTGAACTGAGGATGATTCCTAAGGGTGAACACCAGTGTCGGCACAGCATGTCACATGGGAAACCCGTTATGTCATCATAAGAGGTGGTCATAATCATAATTACTGTATCTACTCGGGTGGCGAAAACCAATCACCATACATGCATTTCTATTAACATCTCCTAAATGCCTTGGTCGGTTTTAATCAACTATACATACTGATTCTTTATAAGAAGGAGAAAAAAAAATACCACCAGCAATACGAACCAAAACTATTTCAAGGTTTTTTTATAATGACGAAGCACTTTCGTCACAGAGTGGCGACGTTGGCTACCAACGATGTAGCTAGATTTCCCTTCATACATGAAATAGGGTTGGAATTGGAATATGCGATCCACCTTAAAGAACTCGGAAAAAGCTGAATGATCGGACGCCTCAATAGTAATACTGGTAGGAATTGTGATTCAGACGAAATGGCTCTCTCCGATCACGGTACAACACTTTTCTTGGTTAAGTAGTCTCATCATCGAAAGAAGGAGCCTATCCCACCTTTTTATTTATCAACCAGGATAGCGAGAAGCAACAGTCATGTCGGAAACTCCTCATCCTAAATTATGATAGCCCCTCACTGAGATTTATTACGGTATACAGAATGATTCAAAATACCCGATAAAAACTTTGAGGAAAGACAGAGAATGAGCAAACGAATAATATTCACATGAGAATGACAGGTTGCATTTTATTTCTTTAATTTTAAAAAAGTAGAGGGCCTCAGCTCAACTGAAACAAGATGTTTAGTTTCTAACTTCTACTATGGCGATAATACTGTAATGAAACTTAAAATAGCGATACATTTATTTGAAACATTCATTTATAACCCTAAGAATGTATGACACCATGTACATTCGTTACTGTATTACGATGAGACTTAAATACAGAAATTTACATGAAAGAGAAAAGAAATGAGAGGGGATTTGAAAGGGAGCTATTCCATCATTAAAAATTTCTTTTCATCTCCTATTTTTGTCACGTTTATATATTCTTTCTCAATAAATAATTATTTAAAATAAATATAAAAGACGTCCACAAGTTTACGCAAGATTCGGATTTGCTCAAATTCGTACAGTAAAGTGTTGGCAATCCTATTTAAAAACCATTTGTAGTTAATAGTTTTTTTTTAGTAAAAATAGAGTATTACACGCTATAATAATGTGCTTTATTGTTAAATAATATTTCAAATGTAACGAAATCCTGGCTGCCACAGTTCAAAAATTTGAAAATTGGTCCGCTAAATCGTGTAACTTTACACCATTGGATTTCTTTTTATTCGGTTATTTGAAGTTAAAGTTCTATACCAACAAGACCATAAACATGCGTGCATTGAAGGAGAAAACAGAACGCTGCATAAATGAAATTTAACCACCTTTATGCAAATGGGCATGGAAAATTTCGATGGAAGAATGCGTATCTGCCAGAAAATTTGTGGAGATCATTTTTCTTATCCGTAATTCCAATAATAATCAGTTTAACAATAATGTAATTAAATAATAAAGACATATTTGGCATTGATTCAAAAACATTCGGCAGTGTTGCAGCTTGCCCTTGGGTAATTTTTTATTTGGCTAGTCACCTTCTGTGGCTGTTGTTTGGTCAGGATTAATGGTTATTAAACATTTCAATAAATGTTTTGTATAAATTGATCTTAATGGTTTCCACTGCAAAATATTTTAAAATTTCTAATTTTGATGTATGTACAACTCATACTATTTCAGAAGAAACACACGCGCTTGCTAGATCATGCACAAGGGGTAATTTCTTTTGACAAAATATAGAATTTCCTACTTTTCACGACGTCTCATGATTATACAATCTTGGAAAATGCTAACAAACAGATGTCCCTTTGTGATTAGTAATTATGATCAGAAGGTGCCATTTTATACCAAACTAACAGTTTCATAGTTGATATTTCTCTCTATCCTTTATCATTTTCGAGTCAGGAAAGCAAATTCAAATTTTTCCACAAGATGGTGATGTAAGCGGTATTATGATAAAGCGTATGCCGCTCTTCACTGTATTTGGACACTATTTTCATGACTATAGATATTGGATTTCAAAGGGTGTAATCGATTCGAATGAACTCTTTGTATATATGTATAAATACATATATAAATTTTCTAGGATTTTTGATCGATAAATGTGTATATTACATTATACATTATATTTTCGATAACTATTCAATAGTGTAAATTGAAAACTTGGCTTACATACTGAATTCTGTATAACTGGAACAATGAACACTCATTGCACATCCCTTTAACCAATGTTTAATTGCCTTCAGATAAATCAATTCTAGAGATATTTTGAGGATCCTTGAAAGATCATGCTCTAGGACGATCGATAATATTCATGCCTCGTCACCTTTCCTCGTGGCGAGTTTTGTTAGTTCCGTCATGCAGTGCCAAACGCCGGTAAGAAAAACATAACGGCATCAAAGTTTTCCTGGCGCAGAACAAAAATTTTCACTTTGTTAATTATCAGCTATTATCCCTGTTTCGCCCTAATTGCCCTCAGTTCTTGCTCTCCGAAAACGCCCTGCTTTAATGGTTCCAATTAGCGTTCCAACCACTAGAAGCTAAAGAAACTTTTCTTGCTTTGTGTTGAGTTTTTCTACCTGGGAAATTCCCATCTTTCAGGAAAAAGATTTAGGCTGGTTGAGAATTCGAAAATTTCATCAAGTTCCTCTTTTATTGTTTGGGGGGATTAGGGGAATAATCTTCCTGGTGGAGGGTAGAGATCTTCTTCTTTCTCTTGTTCCGCAGTTAAAAATGATCCTTTCTAATTAAGCCATGAGAGCGATCGCTTTTACGTTGAAGTCCTGCGTTTTCTAATCAAACGCTCATTAGATGAGATTTAACTTTTTAAACGAGCCCCTTCCTGAGTTTTTCTATAGATTAAGTTTATTTAGTAGCCCGGGAATGCGGATGAAATGAGTAGAATAAAGTTTAAATTAAAGCGAGATGGACTGCTGATTCCGATGGCGTTATTCTTCATTTTTCAAAAAAGTATATGAACTTATATTAGGGCAAAACTAGTTCTGCTATATGTTTTTATTGAAAGCTTTTGTTACTTTTCCATCGCATTAAATGGGGAAATTTCGATGTACATACATTTTTTAGATGCATGTACGAGTGATTATAGTATTTCATAACTGAAATTCCGAATTCCATAATTAAACTTGTCAGTACGAATATTGTTTAGTCATTTCAAATGGGATTTTATTTACACATTCAAAAGCGTCTGAAGCAACTCTGATTTATTTTCTAAAGAAATGAAACCAAGACAAGTGATCATTATAGTTTTGAAAGCGCGTTTGACAATATAATTGAAAATTCTTTTATCTAGAAGAATGAAATTTGGTATAATGATTAAATACAACATTTATAGATTCTGTCAAATTTTGAATTAAATCCATTTAGAAGAAGCATTTCCTTCCTGTCATCTGAATGCATTTAGTTTAATTTATTTAAATTAAAATTCCCTGTTAAAGAAAAAATAGGGCTATTTTGGGAGGAACCTTGTAATTCTGAGCCACAGATGATGACTTGTATGTTACCTGAGCTGTCACCTCCTTCTCCAAGATTTCAAACCACACCAGCGGTATGACGCCAGAATGCAAGTTAATTACAAAACATAAAGATGGATAAAATTAAAGGTTAAGCATTTAAATTTTGGATCTAAAACAAATTTGGACTGAACTTGTTGACTACTAGCTGAAAGTGCGTCATATGTTCTTTTGAATACATCTGAAGGCAATAATTAAAAACACACTGTCTTAAATAAATAAAATTCGGTAAGTGATTTAATGACTAAGCTACAATTAAATTTATTGAGAAAAAAGATGTTCAAATATACAGGATGTTGCAAAACTAATTGTCCATACTATAAGGGGTCATAGAACTGACCAAAACAAACAAATTTCAAAACATAATGTGGGGTCGGAAAGCAAATGTCGGGCCACGAGAGGTGTTTGTCCTTTTCAGGGATGAAGTCATATGCATGCGTGATGACGTATTTAATATGTACAACAGTCATGTATGGGCTGCAGTGGTACCAGCAAAGATTCTCCGTGAATGTGTGCGAGGAGTGATCAACGATCACTTAATTAAGTCGTACCAGAATGCCTAGATGGACTAAAGCCCCTCATCTTCCATCATCAGGTGTTTGCCTGATTTACTGAAACATGTACCAGCAAATGTTTGACACTTCACTAGGTTCCAGCATGAAGGAACACCAGCTCATTTTTCCAGGAATGTACAAAACTACCTGGATACTGTCTTCCCGGATTAGCCACTTGGGACAGTCTCTTGGTCTTTCAGAAATCCCGATTTGTTCAGCTTAGATTGTTTTCTGTGGCGATAGCTAAAAGGTGTAGAGTACGAAACGCCACTGGACTCAAAATAGCACGGCAATTGCAGGCGTTCATGATATATCAGGAATATTCCAAAGTATGTGGGATTCAATGCATCGCCGATGTGAGCCTGTGTTACAGTAGCCGGTTGCTCATTTGAGCATTTTTTAATAAATAAAGGTTCTTTGTCTTCTTATTGTTATTCTTCTTTCTAACGATTTTCGACTCCACAATGTATAGGGAAAGTTGTTTGTTTTGGGGAGTTTTATCACCCCTTATAGTTTGGACCTTATAGTATTAGTTTTGCAACATTCTGTATAATCCATATTATGGTACTTGTATATTTAACTCATGCCTTCGGTTCGTTGTGAAAGATCCCTACACTATTTTGAATAAAAATAGCGATTTATAAAAATAGAGAAGATTGGTATTTTAAAAATATTGTTTGTCCATATCACGCAGTCAAACAAAGGATGTTCAAATGAAAAAGTACGAAACAACATTGTGGATATAAATGAACAAAATCTACACCATAGGTCTAAGCACAACAATGCCATTGATTAATAAGTTGAATGATTTCTTGCTTTCGGAATTCCTTTGAAGGGCTGACCATTGGAGTGGAGATCCAGTCCTTCAAAGTGTCCTTCAGTTTCCCTTTCAAGGTTCACTACCTGTTGATTTCATCTAGCACAGAAAAACCATTAACTCAGATGTGTACTGTGAGAAATTCCGAAGACTGCGCAGGGCTATTAAGAAAAAAAGACAGCGTACTCATGAAGGATATGGTTCTACTCCATGATACCGCTTGTCCATATGTGTCCAGGATAACACTCGTGGAACTAGTCAAATTCAAGTGGTGAGTAGCTCGACTATTCGCTTTATGGTGCAAACATGTAGCTTTGCTATTTTCATGTGTTTGGTCCCCTGAAAAAATATCTGAAGCGGACGCGCTAACTGGGACGATGAATTCAAGGACGCTGTGTGGAATTCTGAAAACAAGGAATCCTCCGTAAATAAATAAAATTCGACTTTTTAATCAATAGAATCATTGCGCGGAGGCCTATAGTATATACTTTAATTAAAATCATTCATACTCACCTTTTCATTTGAACACCCCTTATGATATACATGTATGATTTATCTTTAATATTTTATGAAACCCACATTTATTCTAATCACTTTTATATTTCTCTTCAAAGAACAGATGAGCAGCATAAATCAAGTGTGGAAAATTTGGAATCGGTGGACTCTAGGCTCCCTATCCGATTGTTCTTCAGCTTCTTTGTCCATGTGTTCACGTTGCTATGGTGAGGAATTTTAAAGAGGTGGGTGCCAGCTCAAGTGTTCTGTTCCTCATCCGATAGAGGCTCAAATTATGAGTTTAAATCCTAACACTCCTGTGTCACTTTCAAATAAAATAATGCTATAATTAGAATAGAATACAGAGTAGTTGACGAAAGACTCATTATTTTGAATACTGAATTTTACTAATTACCTATTATTAGATAGCATAAACGGTATTCTTACAATTTTTTTTTTGAAATTTTTTTCCAAAATTTCTAAGTTGTCAATTACGGTTTTCTGATGTTGTGCATGCAATTATGCATGTAATGGCTCTCAAACGCACATTTCCTATTCCTCTCCAAAAGCAAGGCCTAATACACTATTAAATTCTGTTCGATAGCTTAAGCTATAAAACCCATGCACGTCCCCTCATTAAACGCCATTAATATTCTAAATCTTCATCTAATAACGCAACATGCATTAACATCATTGCAAAACTTTGCATAGCAGTTTCAAGTTCCCCGTAATACATCGCTCGGCCCTGGAAGCGTTTTGGTAATTAGATTGGTCCGAAGTATACATATCTTAACCGACGCCATCAAAGATTTTGAGAACTTTATTTAAATGGCGCTTGACGCAAATGTCGATTGTAAATTATTTAAGCATTTCTGTTTGGGGAAAAACGCGGTATTCTAAATAAGCAATTTTATGCTCAGAAAATGCATTGTCTGGTAAATGCTTACTTTTATTACAATATTTATTTACAGTGATTTGTTCTTTTCTAATGTTGATGAGTATATAAACCATAATTGTGATGCAGAATTCTAATTATTTGAGATTTTGAACTTATAACTTTGTTTTAGCTTTAACTACACCATATTCTTAACTAATGGCGCAATCAGTTTTTAACTATTTGAGAGGTGAACAATTTAAAATCATTAGAACTTTTGGAAAAACATTCTCGCATGCATTTTGATGAACGTGTTATCTCAAAGAATGTATTTTATGACACTGGTGAATAATAATAACGGAATAATTATGTTTGGTGTGAATTTAGCATTTTTACTGAGTTCGCGAGATCATCCTTGGCCAGTTTTTTTGTTTAACCTTCAACATTTAGATAACAGTATTCAAAGTCTTTTTAGCGTAAGGAGTTTCGAGAAATACATGAGAAAAATCTAGAGTTCAAATTTTTTTTGATGATTGTCATACTTTTTCTATACTTCATATGCGAGAAAGTAAACAGGAAGGATATACAAGGGACAATGCTGTTATTGTTACGGAAATCATCCAGTATGCGTATAAAAAATCCATGAAGTTCGGTATCAGATGGTGATACTCTATTCTTTAAATGTTTAAATCACTTGTACTATTTTAGAATCTTTATACCATTGTATTCAGATTTCTATATATTTGATTAGTTTCCTGTCTATATCTTTGTAAATAATTATTTCACAGAAAAGAACAATATTACAACATGAACACATCTTAATAATTTTTCTCAACTGTCTGATTCTTTAGTTAAACTTAATTTATGAACACATCATTTTTGGAACATATTATCAAAAACATATATGTAAAAATCTCCTTAATGAAAGTTATGCGAGCTTTCCAGATTTTGATCATTAAAAATGGAAACTATGTCAGGATGAAATATTAATAGTAACAGTTGTAATAATTAATACTTAATTAATAATTAAGTAATTAGTTATAAGATTACTTCAAAAATTATATTGTTCAAAACGCATTAAAAATACTTATTCAAATATTGATTAAAAGAGAAGAAAGGACATACATCAGGTGAATTGCTATCATCAAAATTCTAATTTCTTAAATTAAATAATATATGAGAACCTTTACTGCAGAATAAAAGCTCCTATATTTGTAAGGAAATATGAAATTAAATAATTATTTTAATATTCTTTTTTGAGCTTGAAATATTGAAAAAAAGCATCAAAGAAGTTTAATGCGTTTTGTTTCATGTTTTGGTTTAGAAAAACGTTTTTTTAAGCGAAACATATAGAATTCCTGTAAACATTCTCATAGTTTCTACAATCTTTAATAAAATCTTAAAATAAATGGAAGGATGTAAAAAATAGGTATTTTTATAGGATATTAACATTTTACAAAGAAAAATTATAATTAAAATAAATAAGTCATGTATCATATTTTTCAAAACATCAAGGAGTTCTGGAAGAAGACTTATAGAAATTTTATATTTGTCTTGTAAAATACTTTTTGAAAACACCAAAAAATTAAAAACAAAAAACAACCGCTAAATGCTTCATCCACGATGCTTTTACGCATGCTTTAAATGTTTTACTTTCAAAACTGTTATGAAATGAATAATTTAACATCATTTTTCATTACAAATACATGAGCCTTTAGAACCCTAAAAATATATCCCTATTACTGTCATTTAAGAGATAGTATTAGTGAGCTGCTATATTTTCAAATGTTATCACCAAAAAATGTCAGTATTTTTCTTAATTATAATTATAATTTTCAATTCCTCTATTACATGGGTGCACATTCCCACCCTTCAAAATATATATTTGCCAAATATAAAAGTTTAAGGTCAAACAGATTTTCTTATTAAATGCATTAGACACGCATGCCCACCTTCACGCACGCACGCAAACACACACACACACACACCTTACATTTTTAAATATTACTTTTTTAATTAAAAGTGTCTGATATGTTGACCGAAATGTCCCAGAAATTTTAACAGTGATTCAGATTTTAGGAATTTGGAGACGAGAATGAAAACTGGAACTCGCTTCCAGGATCATGTGGGGACAATTTTGAATACAAGGCATAAGTATTATCCTATTGAAACACACACACATGATTGATTACCTGATCAGCAAGAATGGATAAGCGTGTACAGCTATCGAGGATACAGCCCATAGGAATAATTGGACCTAAAGCTTGCCAAATAAACATGCTCCCGACTACCACACTGCCTTCTGCACCTTGTTAGTGGTTTCTGAAAGTTTTTTTTTTTTATGTTTCTCTGCGAATACGGAAGCGCTCATCGATCCGTTACAGTAGAAAACGAAACGTATCAGAAAAATCATCTTTATTTTACTGTTCAAGAATTCAATTTTTGAGCTGTAATGTGAAAGTTTTCTTTCATTGTAAGCTTATTAATGAAATTACGTCGATGATGCTAGTCATTAGAAGTCTACTAAGATAAATGTGCAATAAAATGAGTTGAACATTTATCCTTTCTGGTGCATTACTGATTCCATTGGAAAGTCAATATATCGATTATAACTCATCGACTACTTTTATGTATGCATAGCAAGAAACACTCGCTTAATCATTATTCGCTCTTAGGGGCTCAAATTTTGCTTGATAAGATAACACACCTCTTGAGTTTTCTAAGTTTTATACATACTATGGAATACTGTGAAGACTTTACAGAAACTGCTATTTCAATATGCAGCCATCCCATGTTCTGCATCCGATGATCATACCCTTTCCATTGTCAGTGAAATCGTGATTTACCTATAATGGAATTATTAAGAAAAG
>JAPMOQ010046955.1:1041611-1054879 GCA_026543055.1 Argiope trifasciata
TTATATTATAGAATATATAAATTGATATGTTTACTCATTCCTCATAAATTGATAAAGTTATTTATTTCTCATGAAATGTATAAATAAATTGAATTTTTACAAACGGGTTATTCCTTCAGGTGTTTCCCATTGTATGAAATAAATTTCAGTAGATCTTTATCTTCTTATTGCACCTAAAAATAGGCATATTTTCTTATGAAAATTCTACTCAGATTGTCAAAAATATTGGATATATTCAAATATTTGCTCTCTCTATATGAAAAAATAAACCAAATTATTTTATACATTTATGAAACGTCTTATAGCAAACTTATTTTACATTTGGGATATATATATATGTTTATAGGTTTGATACCATAGTTGTTTTGTATTAAATAAACTTTAATGTCTATTTTTAGAATTTCAAAATTTTATGTCATCATTTTAAGCTAAAGTTTTAAAATGTTTATTTTATAAAGGCTCGGCATCATGACACATCTATGAAAAAGAACCAAAGTTTATTAATGCAATATCTTTCGCTCGGATATGAAATACAAATGCATCGAAATTATTGTGTAATAAGAATAGGAAGCATCAGAAAGTAATAAGAGAAACATATCAGTATTAAGACATTTTTACCGAGACTTAAATTTAACATATATTTGTATCCAGAAAGAACGATAGAGGTTTTATTCAGAAACTTTTGTATACTAATCCCCAGAAAGTGAAGTTCTCAACTTAATTACGTAAAATAATATTTAATTAAGAAAACAGTTTGCTTTTGCAAACAACTTTTCATTCTCAAAAGAGAAAAAGCTATTAAATTATTTTTTTCTCTCGCAAGCAGATGCTACAAACACAAATCATTGAATAAAAAGAGTTCATAAAACAATTTCAAAGAATATTCGTGTAAAAGAGGAATTTAATACAGAAGAAAGTAATTATTTTACTTCCAAAGGTTGATTAGAATCGCAGATCATTCTTTTTTTATTAAAATATTTCATTAATTCTTGCGTATTCTTCGGTTTTTCTAGAAAGCGAATTGATGAAGTAACAAAAGATTAATCAAATCTTCAAATAGTCTTATTGATAACCTTTTTTAATAAAATTTATGCGAACATTTTAATAATCGTTTTTTCAGATCTGAATAGATAGTTTATTACAATTAAGAATCTAAGTCATTTTTCCCATCTAGTAATTTTGATGTAAAAAATTAGGTTAATTCATGTCATTTTATTAAATTGTACCATAATACAAGGAATATGCTCACGGAATTTATCGAAGTTTTTTTCAGGCTCATTGTAGGAATAAATCCTGATGTTATAGTGCAACATGGCGTTGAACGGTTAATTGTAAATACGGCAACATTTACCGTCAGACAATTGCAAATTAAACAAGTTATTATGCAATAAAGATAATGTAATTAAAGCGATTATTAATTATCTAAATTTTCACATCAATTTTTTTACATACAAAGCATGATTTGGTTCTTCGCCTAAAGAAAGAAGGTTGTATCTCATAAGTCTTTCAAGAAATTAAAGCCATTATAATGCAATCAAATTGATAATAGGTTACTGAATATTGTTTCCAATACTTTAAAAAAGTAAATCTGTAATCTAACTGCCATTAATTGAGAGTTGGTTGGTTTAATCGTTATTTTTTGATCAAATAGAGCAAGTTAATGAGAAACTGAAGTGAAATAGTCGCCTTCGGTTACCAGCTTGTTCTCCAGTATTGACATTTTAGGTTGGTAAATATTAAGCAGGAGGCATGTATATTTTGAAAAATTTACCATGTAATTGGATAACACCCCAAAATGTAAATGAATAATCAGTAACTAAATTTAATTAAAAATAAATGATAAGTAATTTTTTTTAATGAATCAAAACTCTATACAGAACACAAAATAAAAAAGAGTAAAATTTCTGCTAAATTAATGTCTAAATAAATCCTTTATCATTAATTACGTTTACAGTGACTAAATTTCTAAACTTTCAAATAACAACATCAAGTTTTTATTGGAATGTTTAGTTATGGTTACAGCGACACAATTTCAAAATTTTCAAATGGCAACATCGAATTTTCATTGGAATGTTTTCTCCATAACAAAATGATAATAATAATAATTTGCAGTGGAACAGTACCTATGGTACGAAACCCACCCCTATCAGACATACTAAAAATAAAATAAAATAATCAATAACAGCAAAAAAATAAGGAGAAGAAAATATTTTGTTGAGTTTCACAAATTTTCTTCTTAACCTATTTCTACAACGATGACAGTTTGAATGCAGCAGATTGTGCCTAGAACTAAAGCATGTGCCTTGTTGAAAGGAATCATCACTTCTCATCACTATTGAACATCACTTCTCTGCTCATCATTTTTATTTTCTTAATCTGCCTGGTGATTTTTGTGCTACAGATATCATTATAATATTACTTGTTATATATATATATATATATATATATATATATATATACTTATTTAAAAAACTTACTTATTTGAAAGGTCAATGAAAACAAAAGTACTTCATTTATTGTTTAAACTCTTTTTATTTTTATTTGAGAATACAATATCCCAGTGTTTTTTTTCATACAATTCTGAAAATGATATCAGTTAAAGGGCGATCGCCATTGCACAAATATACACACACTGATTAAGGTGATTTTAAAAGTTCGTGTCCACTCTTTGTAGCATATCAATCGGTATGTTGGTAATGGCATCGCAAATGTTGTTCTTGAGGTGAGCTATGGTCCGTGGTCGATCGGCATGAACCTGGGATTTCAAAGTGAGCCACGTCACTGAAAAAAATGACAGCGTCTTTAGGCCGGCTGTCAAGCAACATTTCGCATTCATTTTGACGGGCAACAAAATCGCGTTCGGTTAATTCTTGCACAACAAGCAATTTATAGGGATGAAATTGAAGGTCTTGATGGAGAATTCGTCGAACAGTGGTGTCTGAAATGCCCAGAGCAACTGCGTGTTTCTGAGCCAAATGCAGAACTGACTGCCTCACAGTTTCGACATTTTCCGGAGTTCTGGTGATCCGTTGATGTTCATTTCTGGGTTTAGCGACACTCCCGAAATGAGTTAACCCACGACAGAATCGAATTACTGCCAGGAACGGGTCTGTGAGGAGGAACTTCAAAGCAAGCGCGGAAGGCACGTTTCGTGGCAACAAGTGAGCGACTTTTAGAGAAAAATCTCTCAATGGTGAAGGACCGCTATTCTTTAGACCAGAGCATAATGGCAACTGACTAGAGAGAGAAATAAACTTGGGAACTTTTATCTCCCGTTTCGCCACTTATCACTCCTTTATCTACCCAACTGACCGCTCAAGAGGTTTTTCAAACAAGTGAGTTTCTCTGGCGCACCCTGTATATATATGTGTGTTTGCGTGGCTGTGAAATTTCACAACTCTATATATATTGAGTAATTAGATCGAAGATTTAATAATCTCGGAGCTCTTATTTCTTATTTTCAGAACTCCCCATAAATTTTTTTATTAGAACTCATCAAACTACTTATTATGGATACCAATTACACATTATTTAAGGAATTTATTATTACGAATAAAATTAAAATCTTAATCCCCTGAAAAGTAACAATTAATTATTGAATCGTTCATTGTTCATTTAAGAATAAGCAAAACTACGACACTGGATATTGATGATAATAAATATTATAGTGGCTCATATCTAATTTGAAAGGTCTATTATCTTTCAGAATTGGATATTTTCTCAGATATGAAACATTGTCGCTACGATTCGTGTGCTTTGAAACGATCAAAACTGATTCTCAATATTATGGGAAATGAGGTTCCTCGTCTAACACAAATAAATGTTGTTTTATTATTGTTTATTATTTTATTATTGAATTGAGAACGATAGAGTGAACATTTGTAATTTATTGTTTCGAAAAATTTCTTATGTTTCATCAACTATCTTAAAATATAGTGACAAAAGCAGGATTTGCATAACCAATGCATACTTCTTAAAAATAACACGACCTATTTCATTTCCATTACTACACTTTTTTAACCTCAGCCGTTTCCAAGTAATTAAATTTAAATTTGATTTGAATTTTTGAAACGTTATTAAAATACATTGTATACAAATTATAAAAAAAAATATAAAATGTTACAAACACAAATTATTTTATGGTAAATTATAATTCCCAGAAAACCGTTAATGCAACAAAACATGTACACACAGATTAATTCTTATTATTAAAAGCTATATACATAGTGTAAATGGACGAAAGAAAAAAATTCCATAAATGGTGGACGAATATTACGAGCTCTGTAGTTTAAACTTCAGAAAAGTCAACCTCCTTTCCACCATGTTTATTATCTAGCAAACACAATGTAAAGTCTGCGTGCTATTATAAGTGCCATGCCTTTAAAACTCTTTTAAAAGATAATGAAATCAGGCTCGTTACGCTCTGTGAAGAGAAGTTAATTGGAGTGTGCTGAGAATATCTCACCTCAGAGGGAAGCTCCCTCCATAAAAATAAGGCTCCCTTCCCATAATCTTCAAACAAGAGACCACCTGCTCAACTTCCCAAGCAATTTGATCTCACCCTCACAAAGCAGGCAAGCACAGTCTTATATAGACATCTAGAAGCAATTAGGATGATGGACTGAGGTTGTTGTTGTTTTGTTTGAGGGAAACTTCTTATAAAACGTTCGTATGGAGAAAAACATCACATTTATTTGGGTCAAACGATAAGAAAAAGGTAAAAAATGAGGAAAAGAGAAAAAATAATGTATAAAATATTTTTGCAATGGTTTAATTCACTTAATGGGAATGAAGTAATAACGTTTCAAAATGTAACCTACTTTATTAAAATTTGTTTTCATTTTTTACTTAAAATTAATTTGCTATTAAGTAAGTTACGGTTAATGCATAAAAATTTAGTTGGTTTGGAAGATATGATTTCATACATGCGTTTTAGCATGAAATGTAGAACCTTAACATATAAAGGTCAGAAAAATTACTAAAAAATTACTATTAATATTTTTCAAGGGTAAAACCATTTTTTAAAAATATGTATAAAATTATTATAACAGAAATCCCATGTCCTTTTAAACTCTAAGTAATTTTCCATTATTAATTTGCTACATTATGAAGTTTCTGATATTTTATTTTAAAAACTATATCTTAAAAGTAGTTGCAACTATTTTATTGCTAGGGTGCGAATGAAATTTAAGTAGCAAAATAACGGTTTTATCGTTGGAAACGTGTTTGAAGGAATGAAAAAATAATTTTGTGTTTTCGCGTGTTTTTCAATAAAAGAGCTGAATACGAAAATTCGTAATTAGGATCTATGTTACGAAATTTCAACAGAAAATTTATCAATTAAAAAGAAATTAAATGGCGAGAAGATTAAACAGCTTTATTGAATATATTTTAACGAAAACTTTATGAAATGTAATTTAATCTACTAATTGGATATTAAAAGATTTTTTTGAAACATGTATTCACTGGGAAATTCATTTTCTTACTACATGAATAAAAAATACATCCTTCAAAAATTGGCGAATTAAAAAATTGTTTTTCAATTTAATTTCTGATTTCGCTGCAACCTTTTTTAAAAGTAGAATAATATAAGCATTTTATCAAAACTGTTTTTATAGTATTGAATTATAAAGAATTTAAAGGGAAAAAATGAAATTTCTGATCTAAAATATTTCAAGATATCATATGAGAAAATTATTATTCTTTTAGTCATTATTTGTCAATTAATTTAAGTCTATAACCAATTTAAACCAATTTGAAACAATCTCGATTCTGGTCTTTCACCCCCTCTCTCTCTATATATAGAAAAAACAATATTATCGTAAACAAAAACTGTTGTTTTCTAATTTCTGATACCATAAAACAGTTTCAGAATGAGTTAATCTTAGAGCAAGAGTCAAATTCCTCGTTGTTTTCCACTTAAAAATGAATGAAGTAATATTTAACAACTAAGGGAAAGATTTTACATACTTTTAGTAATAACTTTGATTAAAATACTTTCATCAAAATTGTCACTAAAAGTCCATGAAGGTTTTAAAATTTATTGTAAAAATTAAATTATTTAATTTCCCCTGAAAAAAATTGCATTCTATGAAAATAATATCTATAATATCATAATTCTACATCAAACTTCTAAAAAGGCATCTGGTGTCAAAGAGGCATACATAATAATCAAACCACATTGGTAAAAGAAGGTCGACCTTTTAAAGAAAAGTATCTGCTTTTAATGAAGCAAACTTAGTAACAATGCAATGCAGGTAAAATCAAGTAAAAATATATGCGAATAAAAGATGTTGATGGATATTGCCATTTAGGCTTTACTCGCTGCCTACGCAATTTTGATCTTCAGTTATTCATTACATACGCGATTTTAAACTACAATTATTCATTGAGTACGCCAGATTCAGAATTTCCAAACCAAAAACAATATTATGTTCTCATATGACTATAAAAGTTTAAAGAAAGGGGTATAGAATTACGCTAAATACCGGAATCCATATGATCAGACGCTTATTTATTGCTTCAAAATGAAAATTTATTACATTTAAAATGAATTAAATCTTTGCGAATTAAAATACAATTCTTTAAAACTACTAACTGATACAGTTTTGGGCAATTAATAATCTCTGGTTTAAGACATTTTGTTTTCCATACTTAATTTAATTTTAGAAAAAAAAATATTAAAATAGAAGAGGTGTCAGTGTTGTAACAGTTGTGATTATCCAATTTTTCCATTTTAATTATACTTTATTGCATTTTATTCCCTTCATAATCCTTTTATTTAAATTTCGCTGCATTTTTAGATACTTTAATTTCAATGTCTTTATAGTAGGTTTTATTTTAAATTTATGACATTAAATTGAAAATATCTTCATTCTATGAACTTTAAATCAGAAACATATTTTAAAAAGTGAATTATATGGCACAATAGAAATTCAACAAATATAATTAAAATTTATTCTGAAATTAAGAAAAAAAGAATTAAAGAAAGCAAAATATATCGATCATCATTTTAATATTGGTAAAAGATAATAGGATTAAAAATACTGCAATACTATACTGAGGCAGGAAAAGATGGCAAGAGACTAGCAATATAAAAATTAGAAGATTTTAATCTTTATTACTCGTTAAATGCATAAACTCAGAAGTATCTTAACAAAGAACACAAAGCAAAACAGACAAAATAATAAAAAAAAGTTTCAACAATGTTTACAGAATGGAACATCAAAGACTAAAATTTATTTCAAAAACAATAAATTTAATCTTAGAACGATGATATTCCTTGAATGATGGGGAGAATACAATTTGCCTCACCGAAAAATTTTTAGCTGCTTTTTCAGGAAACAAAGAATGCCTTTTTTAAAATCATAAATCCTATATATATTTTATTTTGCTAGAATTAAGAAAAATTTGTATAATAAATTGAAATCATAAAAAAGAATTTTTAAAATTTAAGAATAGTTCAAGCATTAATTTACGAGGCAGTATTTTTGGATCATATTGCGGGAAAACGAAAAAAAAAAATGAATCTTGTTTAATTGTTTTAATAAAATTTAATTTAACCTTTGGAGTTGACAATGACTTATCATTTTCTTAATCAAAACATGCGTCCAATTTTATCGAAATCGAGTAGAAATCATATATTTATATAAAAGACAAGCATGCATCCTCTTTTATAGCCTTCCCACTGCTGGGGTGTTTAAGTTTTGAGAGGAGGGTGTCAGCGCAGGTGTCGTTCTCATAATCAGACCACAGTTCAAAATTACGAAATGTGTCGCAAATTAGTCCTAGTTTTAATAAATGGGACGTTAATATAACTAAACTAAACAAAGCATTCACCTTTTTATACGCACACAGATGTATAAAACGATTAAACACAAATAATCGATTAGCTAAGAATATTCTTAAAGAATCATTAATGAAAATTGTTCAAGGAGTCTAAACACGAATGAGAAATAACATACTGAGCCTGATAAATTTATCGATGATGTCACATATGATTTTTTAAATTAGTAAATGAGATTAATTAAAATGGCATTTGAATTCATTTTTGACGTCTCTTGCAATTGATTTTAGAAAAAAAAAACCAGTTCGTAATCTATTGAATTATTTGTAAAACAAAATGACTTGAGGAGAGAAAAAAATATATTTTAGATGTAGGTTATTGGTTTAAATATAGCTTATTATTTTAACTCTTCTTTGCACTATTTTTTTTTCTCTTGAAATAATTCAGGGTGATATAATTAAAGCTCTATATATAAGGAAAGATGTTAAAAAATCCTATTAAAATATATAATATATAGTAATTAAAAAACAGTATGATAGAAATAACCATCATCATGCAAATTTACATTTTAAGCTCAGCGTACAACCTTTAGTGTCCCTCTCCTCTCCATTTCACAACTAATTATCTCTGTTATCAAAAATGCATCTTATTAATCATAAAAAATATTGAAGAAATCGCATGTTTCTTCCAGCCGCAACAAACAACAAATTCAAGCCCTTTATAGTGTTTGTGAGATTGCATTTTTTTATAGCTAAGTTCCTTATCAAACAATAGTCATGGAAAAAGTTGGAAACAATAACCAAATTAAAGTAACCTGTTTTGAGTACAATTTTTTGCTCATTGAATGTTATGATGAAAATTTTCATCTTTAAACAAGGAAGGGTTAAAAATAATTGTGTGTTTGGGAAATTTTTAAACTTTATACATATATCTGAAAATTAATTTATATATAAACATATAATTATAATTCTTTAAAAATTATTATCTGCTTGAATTTGAACTGGAACAGAGGATTAGGTAGATATGATTTTCATTTTGCAATTTCCATTATAAGTCACACCAAAATACAAATTTGTATTTAAATCAGATATAATTCTTCGTCAGAATTGAATATTTATACTCATAAAAGCACGTTATGTTGATGATGTCATGCCCGCGTTACCACTGTAGGGAGAAGGATGCAGTAGTTTCTGATGGTAAAGACCCCTAAGCACCCGAGGGGAGAAATGTGTCCTCCAACTCATACGAAGATGATGCGCATTCACTTACGAGATTGAGTACAGGGTGAAGAATAACCTTGCCCGAACCAGGAATCGAACTCAGAACGCCCATGTCTAAGAGAAGATGCCCTACCCTTAAGCCAGGACGCTGGCACGTCACGTTAATGTATTAAAATGAAAGCATTTAGTCATAATGCAGATATAAACAATCAGTTTTTCATTTACATCTATATAAATAAAAATGAATGTTTTCTGTATGTATCTTAAGCCTTCCTAAACCGTTCATCCGATTGCGATCAAACTTGATCAGCTTATTGCTTACATCTAAGGGATTGTTACAGGCATAGTACAATTATCTAAAATAAAAAAAATCGAATATCAACTGCCTTAATTTACCAAGGATTAATCTCCAAATAACTCGCCGAGGGGACAGTAGATACTGTAAAAAATGTTAAATCCATGTTAAAGGTTCATATTTTGCAGCTATATTACGCAAATGTCATGTAAGTCCTCAGAGGTAACAATTTTATATGCGAGAAAGTTTAGGGGACACCAACCCTGGGGTTTTGAAATTTCAATTGAATTTTAGCGTTTTTCGCAGTAACTAAGAAAAATATTGAAGTACAATTAATTTAGCATCATCTTAATTTTCAAAAATTATCTTTTCTACTATATTAAGGATTTCATGATATAAATATATTTTCCATGTTAAACCAATTTTAATAGAAAATATTTTAATCACATTTTCTAAAATTAAATTTGATAATTCTGAACGGATTTTGAACTAATCACGAGGTACAATAAATAGTTTCTTGCACACCATCCTGAAAGAGCACCAAGTTTTACAATTTTAAAAGGTTAGATTAATCTAATGTATAAAAATGAATATTTATTTGTTAGTATTTTATATAATGTCTTGCCGTTCACCCTACTTTGATAAAACATTGCCAAATCATTGATTGATTGCATTTAATATTATTTTTTTCGGCGTTAGCAACGCGCCGGGTACCAGCTAGAATTAAATAAAAAGAAAACATTGAGTCTTTATACTAATATAAACTATTTGTGTTTAATGATAATTGATTAACGATAGGGATTTACTTTAACTTCACTGTGTGGGTATTTTAAATATAAATAACAACAAAAACATTTACATTTAAGTTTAAACAAGTTATTTTATTCGAAATTGACAACATTGGCAAAATTCTCAGTTAAACTGTTGAGAATTTTCAGATGTAAGCAAAAATAAACTTTTCCATCCAAGTAAATTTATTCAATTTTTCTATAAATGATAAAGCTTCTGATAATAGGAATATAAATTTATTGCCAGCTTCTTTCTTACAAAGTACTTTATAAAAAACATCCAATCAATTTTTTTAAACATTTTATTTAACTGCATAACTTTTTATTAAAAAAATAACCCTCAGCTATTAGTGATTACTTATCTTTCTTAATAAGCTTTTTTGATAATTAAGGTTGTTTTTTCAAAGCACGGACAGACGTTGATTAAAATTTTAAACTTCGCATTAATAAACTAATTTTAAAACAATGCGATTTTTTTCATTAGATCGGACGAGAGATTCTTATCGGTATACATTTTTTTCAACCTTAAGATAAGTTTTTTTTTTTCTGAATCCAAAAATGCAATTATGATATCCATTTCAATTTCTTTAGAATTAGCTGTCTGCAGTTTCAAAAGAAAAAAAAAATGGCAAACAAACGAAGAAAGAATTTAATTTGAGTTTTGCGATTACCAATTCCTCTTTTATTGCATTATTTTTGAATATTTAATAAAATATGCATACTTCTTATGGAAGTATAAGTTTTTTTCCATACGAATAATTTTTTTAATAAGGTACTTACAATTTAAGATGAGTTTCTATTTTAATTTACTCAAATTACTTGCTCTACCAAAATGGACTTAAAAATATGATTATCACTTTACAATTCGTTTCTTACGCTAATACTTACAGATCAATTTCTTTTTTAACGTTTTTTCTTGTAAGAACTTTATGCTATCAATTTTCTTAAAAAAATACAAGCACATAACACTTTTTTGAAAGAAATATTTTCATATTAATAAATATTTTTCAGTTCTTATTTTCACTCTGCAAATAGCTAATTATTTTCGGATTAATTTAAAATCATTTTTATCAGTTAAAAAAAAAACGTATAACTGCATTTTTGTAAATTAAAAACACTCACAATAAATTAAAATAATTTTTATAATCAAATATTTCAGATAAAACAGAAAAAATAACTCTAGCAAATTTAAAAATGGCATTTTAATAAAATCCATGTTAAGAAAATTACTCTTCGTTTTATAAAATTATGATATGATAGCTAAAACTGTTTGTCTATCATAGTGTAGAGAAGTGTGATCAGGCGAATGCAGCTCTGTATTGGTATGAATGGAAAAACTTTGAACAGATTATGTTATCTGCTCTTTAAATCTTCATTTCTACGAATCTTTGATATTTAATACCAATAAATATCAAATTATTATTTATTTAATCAATTATTAATGTTTTGTTAATTAGGTACGACCCCTAAAACAAAAACATGCGGCGTGATTTTTCCTCTTTGTGAATTCCTATCCGTTCATCGAAAAGTGGCTTAAGTTAGCATTTATGTAATTTCTCATCTTTGAGTTTTTTTTGTGATCAAAATTCTGAAATTTTGTACCTGATCTCATTGGAGAATGGAGCATATTTTACTCACTGAAAATGTTTTGTTCAGGGGTCGTTTAAGAATTTAAATTTTGTATTTTTAATTTTAAATTACTCTGAAAATTTTAATCGATGTCGTAACATTTTGCAACTTTTTAAGCCACTTTCTAATTTAAAGCATATGTCTATAATCAATATTTAACGAATAAAAGCCGCAGTCAAGCTTTTGAGACACCCTGTATATTATTCTAAAAATTGATTCTTTTTTCAAAAAATTTAAAATGCTGAACCACCAGAATTTTATCAATTAACCATCGGCATTCCAACAATTGTGCAAATAGAACGAAAAATTTAATTTTCTAGCTAATTTAGATATTTCAAAAAAACTTTTAAATTTTTCTAGAAGCATTGAATCAGCTATTGAATTAAATTTTATTCAAAATGAATCGAAATTCGTTCAAATAAAATAGCCTACAGTGCGATAAATATAATATCATACATTTCTAAATTTTTGAAATTTATTTGAAATTTAAATATCCATTGAATAAAGTTCCATTCACTTATGAGCCACTAGGAGAGCTAAAATTCTTTTGATTTTAGCTACTGTAAGCGTTAAGACGAAAATGCTCAATCTCATATTCTCGTCTTAAATCCGGTAATGCGCCATTTGCATCTTCTGACGGTTTTCACTTTGACCCCCCACGAATGACTGCCACACCTGTTCGCGCCAATTACAGCAATCTCGACTGAAAGTCATAACCTCTCTCTCCCTCTAAGTGCATTAACATCGGTACATGCATTTGCAAAGAATGCTGAACACTTACTTTAATGCCTTGCAAAAGTTCAGGTTTAAAGTCGATGTTTTGGCGAGAATTTCTAATCAGTACCAAGAGGTCTCCGTTTTAAGTTTTCACTTTGTTCAAAACAGAAGAATACATTTTCTTTTAGAAAGAAAAATTTCATCAATCTCGATAGAAGATTTCAAATTATTGGAAGAGATAAGTTAGGGAATGCACAATTCTAATCTTTTTGAGGATTATTTTACTCTGGGTTCTAAAAAGGTTCATATGCATGACGACAGTTTAAAAATCTAATTTTATAAGTTATGTAAGAATAAAAGGGTGAGACAAAAGAACTTTTTTCTGGTTGAAAAAGAAACATTATTTTGAACACAACATTAGGCAAAGCTTATGAAATTTGTTGAAAGAAATTAAGTATTGCTTTCGTGATGCACTGAAAAAGGGGAAAAAAGCAAAACAGAGAAGGTAAATGTTATGTGCATATGTGGAGGATATTGTTAGGAAATCTGTTGAATGAAACTATTTTATGCTCACGGGATATGCACTAATTACAATGAAATGAAGAATAAAACACAGACAAATCCCTTTATGCTATTTAAAGCCATGTTCACGAAATTTGTTGAAGGAATTAATTTAAATTCAATAAATGGATGTCAAAAATCGAAACATTGAAAAAAGAAGCTCAACAAATCGTTTTTTTTTCGAAATATAAAGTATGTTCATGAAATTTGTTAATTGAAACTAATTTACATTCAAGTGATACATGGGAATAGCTATGCATTGAAGAATAAAG